>CAHIKZ030001694.1:357500-427685 GCA_903632075.3 Acanthosepion pharaonis
GCAGCAAGAAAGGGAGGCGACGACAGAAGAGGAAGAGTAGGGGGTGCCATCAACCACCGATCCGATATTTATTCCCATTCACCACTTGTTAGAATGACCTGCCCAGTTTATGACAACTTTTAACTTTTTACCTCTTTAATACAAGTTTCCTTTATTTTAAGTTTTTTTTTTTTTTCGAATGTGTGTATGGAAGTACGTTGTGTACATTTAGAATTGGAATCTATCTTACCAAACCGACAGATGCTTTGATGAACGCACGCCCTTGGAAAAATACTAAAAAGGATATAAAAATTATTTTATCAAAAATAACTAAACAAAAAAGTTAATATATAGAATAGACTGTTTTCTTTAAACTTTAATAATATGTAGATCTTTAGAAATTTTCTGCGCACGCTCTAGAAGCCCAAAATAAAAGATTTAACCACTGCAAAAGAAGCTAAACAGAAATGTGGAAAAGTAAAATTTACTATCTATCGATTTTTTTGTGGATCGGCTTCTATAGTAAGTATGAATTTTTGTTTATTTACTTTTTCTCTTAAGTTGTTGGGGTGTGGGGTTTGAGGGTTTAAATTTTCAATTTTTTTTTTATGGAAAACAAGTCATTGCTTCTAAATTTGGAAGGTGTATAAAAATTTAATTTGTGCATTTCTTTATTAAACGTGTGTATGTAAATCGCTCAAATTTTCTCTAATTTTTTTGTTTAAATAACGTTACACGTGAACCAGGAAATCATTATAAGCAACAATTTGGGACTCAATTGATCGTAAATTTGTATTGAATAAAATAAAAAAAAAAGAAATAACAATCAATCTTTTCTTTTTGGGAATGACTGCAGGATCTATTGACAAGCAATAACCGGTATTTTTTTTATTTTTTTTTAACTGTATAGTTACACAGTAAGTAAAATTTAGTACCTCTACTAATCAGTATCTATTCACTATCCTTAGGTACACGTTTCGGTTTATATTTCGGATTATAATTACAAATTTTTATCTGCAACTAAATCATATTCATTTGTTTGTTTGGAATTTAAAAAAAAAAACCCCAAAAACCTAATCGCTTGTATCTAATCGTTAAACTGGCCTTTCTGGCTTCTTTCGAGTTTAAAAGTTTTTCAGCCTTTTTTTTCTTTGCTTCTGTTTAAAAATTGAGATGATGGGAGAATAAAACAAAGCAATTTTTAGTTTTAGTGAAAAAAAATCCAATTTCCCTGAGTTTTAATTTTTATCAATTTTTTTCAGTTTGTATTGCATTTGCTGAAGTTTTATTACAAATAAAAAGTATCTCCTTTGTTTATGAATTGATTTTGTTAAAGAATAGATAATTTGGTATCTGTCAATTTTATTATCATATGTAATCTGATTACATATGATAATAAAATTGACAGATACCAAATTAATCAAAATGAAATATGAAAATCTATTGAAAGGGAACATCTCTCGAAATATGAACGAGTCCTTTTCTGAGGTTTCATTTTTTTTTTTTTTTTTTTCGGAATAAAAAAAAACATTCTTTTAGGTTTTCAATGTGAAAATTTATTAGAGGGATAAGCAATCTTTTCTGTTCATTTGTTAAAATATTTTTGTTTTGAGACCCAAATTTTGTCATTTATGTGTCACCTCCTTTCAGGACGTAGGCAGGCATGGCTCTTCACGGCTTCCCGTTTTTATTGTTCTAAGTAACATTTTACCTTTTAGTTTGTTTGCTCTCAGACTAAGAGCATCTCTCGTCATCCTTTTTCTGCTATATCCATACACAAACTTGCTAAGTAGGTTACTTGCTGTTTCCCCTTGCTTCTCTTGCCTTTAAGTCTTGTAAGTGTTTAATTCTCTATACTTCCTTTTCTCATTTATGTATCCCAGAAATTTCATTTATTTCTTTCTGATTGTAATAAGTTTCTATGGTATTCTTATTTTCTCATTGTTAACAAATCCATTTCATAATTATTTTTAACATTTGTTTGTAGAATCACATCTGACAGTTAAAATCACTTCATCTGTGAGGAAATTCTCCAGCATTTACTGATATATAGGAGATTAGATATTATTACAGTTCATCATGCTTTTCTTTATTTCTAACAGTATTTTCCACTGTCTTCATACTTAACTTAGTTTCTGAAAGACCTTTTACCTTTTCTATACACCTTTGAATTTCTGTATCACATTCTTCTGTTCATAAAGTTCATTGTTGGGTGTGTTTAAAATGCAATACAATGTATTTTTAGGGGGTTTAAAAGCTATAATCAAATATGAACTAGAATTTCATATTCTGATAACAGCTTAATTATGTTACTTTCATTTTCATCTTTTCACTTTAGAGTTGTTAGAATTTGTTCCTTCTTTATTCAACACTGAATCTGAAAATTCTTTTGTTCAAATATTGTTTGGTTTATTAAACCCAACCATTTTGTATATTTTGTCCATAAGTGTTTATTAGAGCAATATAGAACATGTTCATAAACAGTCACTGAAAGTATTTTAAGCTTATAGGTTATCAGTATCTATGCTTTTCTATATTATTCATATGATATCATATGTGGATATTTTTGTTTTGTGTGTGTAAAGAATTTTACCTATACTGAATATGAAGAAGGCATGATTACAGTTCATTGATGTTAGAGAATGCATGAAGGAATAGTAAACTCCTAGGGTACAATTAGTTTTAAAATCTTATCAAAACATGTTTCTTAAAATGCTTAAAGATGTTATATATTAATAATATAACTACACATTAAAAATGTATTTCATTTAAAATAAATTTATTATAAACTAAATTGTTTTATTTTATAATTGCATATACTTTATATTGTCTTATTTCATCATTTTAAAATTGTTTTTAGAAATTAAGAAAAAGGGTTTTCATCAAAAGTGGAAAAGACAAAATATCTTTACATTTGTTTTTTCTGTTTCTTTTAATGATTTGCTTATTTCAAAACCTTTCTCTTTTGTTTAATAAATCACTTTTCCTGTCTATCTTCAAAATTGATATTTTTATCTAATCCTTACTGAGCAAACATTTTTTGTAGTAAAATATATTTTTCTAATATTGCATATATTTGCATGCAGACATATTACATTCTGATAGGTGCATTTATAAGGCTATGTAGAATTATGTTCATAGCTGTACAATTAAATGGATTATGTATATGCAGTAGTCTATATGTATATAGGTAAGCACATACAGATACATATGAGCCTCAGTACTAGATTGTCTCCCATGTAAATGATCACAGCCACCCACAGTTTCCTTTTTCTGTAAACTATGCATTACTATGATTTTTCTTGGAAAAAGTTCCATTACTTTTTTCACAATTTTAAATATAGAGTTGTCCTTCTTCTAGATTTGTTGACTTCTAAGACTAGAGATCCCAGTCTGTCCTGCTATTTAACCTATAGCTGGAGGAGCACCTCATATGTACAATTGAGAGTTTCTGTTACATCATTTTTGGAAATCTGATCTAAATTTGAAAGATTACAGTCCTTTTAAATTCAAAGGATTTGTTAAATAAAATAGATTTGAAGAACTTTATAGGATGCTGATGGAAGATGATGATTAACATTTTACTAAAATAATCTCAATCAATTCTGAATCAGTATAAAATGATTATAATCACCTAACTTACCTTATTCTCTTATGCAAGTTAGTATACTAATCAAATGAGTTTATTTTTTTATTTTGTTGACTTAGTTCTCATTTGATACAATTTCAGTGAATAAAAAATTTCTATAGGAATGTTTTTTTTTTTTTTTTTCCCTTACCCAAAGGTTTTGAAATGTCTGTTCCTACTTCTACCACTGCTCTCCACAAATTTTTAAATAAAATTAAAAAAGCTAAAACAAGAGAAGATACCTTGATTATTTTCAGTTGGATTTCTTATCGTCCCATGAGAAGCTCTTCTTTTTCAGACAATTTATAAAGAATTAAACAATTATACACACATACAGACTTGAGTGTGTGTGCATGTGTAAACATTCAAGCATAGTTGCACACTTTTTTAATTATTGTCATCCTTTGTTTTAAAATTGCTTGATTGACAAGATGGGTGCAGTAGTAAATGTTTTCATCTGTTTGTAAATGTAGTCTTTAATGTAAAACTTCTGAAATAAAATATTTATATAGGCTTACATATATTATCTACCTCTATTTGTAATGCATCAAAATAGTAATATGATAAAATCTGCTTTTACACAATTTATGCATATTCTTTTTCTAAAGACACTTATAATTTGGTGTTTGCAATACAAATAGACATTCTTTTAATCCTCATTAGCAGCTGTTTGATTACAAGAATCCCGTCCAAAAAGGCTACATGAAATTTAAGCATTTAAATGTTCATACAATGATTTATGTAAAAGTCATCATCTCCAAGGTATAAATTAAATTTGAGAATACAATGTCTGATGTAAATACTGACCAACCTATCATTTTTGATTATGTAACGTTTTTTTTATTACTTATTTTGTCAAACATATACATAAGAATAAATGTCATGGGGTAATTTTCTTTTGTGTTATTCTTGAAGATTACTCAATGAAAACTTTGTAGCTATTCTATACTATGTTACATGTCATTTTTTTCCATGCTTGTTAAGATTGTGATTCCCCTATCAAATAACTCCATATTGTTATTAGTGTGGGTTAGTTAAAGACATCTATTTATTTTATTAAATCCACAAATCACTCTTTGAAAAATGAATCTTCAAATCTTTGTCTATGTATCTGTACATGCATCTGATAACTTTAAAGCATGAAAGTGAAAATAATTTTCCCTTATTCTGATTCTTGTAGGTAAGCAATATTTGATTAGCAAATTAGAAAATTCATTGTTATCGTTAAAACATGGAATATTAGCAAAACCTTCTTCTTTGCGAATCTGTCATTATATATACTCTGAAATTATTTGCATATTTGTAACAATAAGATTTTTAAAAAAATCAATGATAATACTTACAAGCTTACTTCTTTTTTTTTTTTTTTTTTTTTTTTTTTTAATGACTTTCATCAATCATATAACATAGTGATTATCATCATGGCAAACCTTTGCTTAGAATATATTTTTTCCACAGTAATGAGAATATACTTGTTTTGTAATTGTACAATATATTATTCCTTTTTAAATGTGGTCTCCTTTCAGGGCATAGGTGATCATAGGCCCTCCATTGGGAATTATATTCACTTAAGAAAGGTAGTGAAGTGGTTGCCTTCAACATAGTTTTAACTTCAAAGACTTCTAGATTGACTTCCACTCAAGGTTAGAGAGTCCAGCTTATCATACTATTTAATCCATAGCTGGAGAGAGAAGCATTAATTATTGTCTGTCTTAAGGGCATTAATATAAAGTGAGTGCAACTGACTAGGCTGGAATTTGAACTCTGTTGGCTAATTCCACTTTCAGCATCAACTGCCATTGTACTACCCACATATCTATTACCACCCATACTAGATTTTTTAACAGTAAAATGAGTAACTGACTTTTATGTTCTAAAGTTCACTCGATACAAAGCATAAGAGCTACACAAGGTTTGATGTTCAAATGGTTATGATGAATGAAGTGTATGATATGAAAGGGGAGATGAAGATTATGGGGATAGATAAGGACTGACTTTTGAAGAAGTTAATATTGTAGTGTTCAGGGAAGCATCCACATGGGAGTCTGTTCCATGAAGTAGCATTTTTTTTGGAGGTGGGTGAGATGTCTGACTGAAATTTTCTCATTTTTAGAATACAAAGGAAATGAGGGTGATTCAACTCTGTGGAAATAGCATGATATGTCCTACTTGTAATTTAGAATGGATATCAAAAACAAAAATTTAATTTAGATTGAAAAACATTAGTATCTATTTTGAATGTTAGAAATTTTATTTATTTTCAATCTTGCTCAAATCCTGACTTTTCTGTTGAATAGTACATAAGGTGTACCAATTACTAATTTACACTAGATATTTGATTTCCAGGATGACACACACACTCATATGAAGGAGAGAAAGTAATTTTAGATATTAGTGATACTTTAAACTACTTTGATACCATGTGATACTAGGATGAATGATTTCTCTGATCTTAGAGGGATTAAAGAATTAGTCTTGTGTAGATCAGATGCTGTTAAATTATCAGGTATCATAAAAAATGTATAATTTTCTTTTTTGCTGGAACACTAAAAATAAACTTGTTGAGAAACTGAATAAGCAGAAACATAAAACTATGAACTGATTTGATATGAAGAGGATTTCAAATCATTAACAGCAACAGAAATTTTTATCATTGAGCCATAGAACTGCAGTTCTGGAAATTCCCATCATCAGTAGTTCATAAGTTAAGCATAATTTTTGTGAATCTTGAAGTGTTGACTTGATGAGAATTTTTGAACTGACTTCACGATTTTTTACTTTTATTTGAGAATTAATTATGTACTTTTATATTTTTACATTTCTTTTGTTTCATTTTTAAATAAACATATTCCATGTTAAATTTAAATCTATATAAAGTATTTGTATCTGTACTTTTTAAAAAACTTTGACTGGGTTATTTTCTTTTAAAAGAAATGTATTGTTTACATGTGGCTAAATTTTCCTGGATTTAAAACATTGCTTCAGAAAACCCGTGTCATTTTTTTCATTTGTTTTAATTTTGACAGAACTATAAGAAACATAAGATAAGTTCAGAAGTAAACATTCAAATAATTAGTTTTGGTTTAAGTTTTTAATTGTTCTTTAAGAAAATTTAGATTTTTGTTGTATAAATATGTTTTATTTATTTTATAACACTTATATTTGCACTTAATAAATTAACCTTACATTCACTGCATCATTACCAATGATGATGATGTCATAAGTAGAAGCACCTATTTAGAATTAGTTGCAAACTTTAAAAACAGGAATTTTGTGTTCATGGATAAAGAATTTTCTGGAAAACTCCAAAAGTATAAAAACTAAAACTGGATAATATTTGAAGGAAGATGCATCATAAAATCAAGGGTGACTCAGTCTCAACTCATTTAAATGATATAGAAATGGAAAAAGAACACTTTCATCTAGGCAAAGAAGTTGATCCTATTTTATTTTTTTTTTTTTTTTTTTTTGTATGACCTGCCTGTCTGAATATTTGGGATGAGGAGTTATCATTATTTACATTTAGACTGTTGTCCTCATCTTTGTTGTTGTTATCACATTTCAGCTCTTGTGTTCTCCAGCCTTCAGCAGGTGTTTGTTGATCTGGTTAACCTTCAGGGAATTTCAAACTGAACCTTTTATTTAATTTACAGTGATAAATTGTTCTTGTTCTACTAAATATGTCTGGGGATATTTCATCTAATTTTTATTTAGTGCTGCTCTGTTATTGCTTACCATGTTTCCAATGAGTTCAAGTATATGCTGCCCGGCCCAGGGATTGAACTAGTAATTACTATGTCCCACAGGACACTAGGTTCATGAATTTGGTGGATTTGTAAGTCAGTGAATTCCTTGACTCAAAATGTTAAATTTTCTAGACTGCTGTATACTTGTACATTAGATGAATTAAGTCTTCAGAACTCAGTCTATTAATTGATATATGAATTTTTAAATGAATTAAAATTTATTTTGAAATTTCACAAAGAAATTCAAGTATGTTTTGAAATGTCACAGGACAAAACGCATCATATGAAAACTTTTTACGTTTTGTCATAGTTTTTTTCTCTTATATATATAGTAACCAGATGCATCCTAATTATGCATGTTATTATAAAAGACACTTATAAACAATTATGAATTACCCAAACCATTTTCTTGATGAAGAAATAAGATTGAATTTAAAGCAATTAAAGAAATAATATATGCAATTATTTTGATATAAACTCTCTCTTTATATATAATGTGTGTGTGTACATGTCTTACCAAGAATTTTAAGGAATTTAAATATTACAACCTGAATGTAGGACTTTTGTTACTTCCACAGAACCCCATTTCCACTGTCTCCTTTGAAATACTAATTTTAAGGAAATTGTGGAAATGAGGTTTTGGAGTGAATTAATTTTTCCATAATGAAAGCTCCCCACAATTAAGGTAGTATGCATGTCAATGTTTTCACAATAGAATTGTTATTAACAAACATTGGTGAAATTTTTAAGATGTATTTACATGAGGAAAATATTTTGTGTGTTCAGCTAATGTCTATCTTTATTAAATATACTGATAATTTGTTTAGCAGTGTCTATATCAATAGAGTGCAACATATTTTTTTTATTACTAAATAAATCCAAAAGATATTGATAAAAATAAAACCTATTTGATTGACACAATATTCCATGAATCTAAATGTTTTTAGTTTATATGTTAATATGGGTTCCATGAATTCTGTAACCTTCATCAGTCTTTCAGTCATTGATTTTATTAATTTTTCTATTGTTTAGGCTTCAACATTTCTTGCAGCAGATTTTATTGTTTCCCAGAGTTTTTCCTTGCCTTGAATATTGTTTTCCATTCTCATATACATCTCTTTTAATGACTGATCACAAGTTTCCTATTGGATTAATATCTGGAGAACCATTCAATTAATTTAGTATCTTTCATCTCTTTTTGTCAATATGGGCTTTGTAAAATGTGAATGAGGATTATTTTACATGATTATACTTTTTAGCATAAATTCTCTTGATTGGGAACTATACCACTAAAAAAAATGTCTTTTCCAAGAACTTGTAATTATTTGCTGCATTTATTCTGAAAATATCAACTTTGGAGGGACCTATAATTTTATTGCATACAATACTAGCCCAACACAACTCTCCTTGTTATCTTCTAATTTATGTTGAGTGATTATTTCCATGAAGACCTCCAGTCATCAGATCCATCCAATGTAGCTCTTCATTCATCACTAAATGTTACTGTTGAGAAATCAAAGTAAACAAAGATATCAATAATTATACTGTTTATATATATATATATATATATATATAATGACTAACTCTAAAGTTGCATAATAAAATTTCACACTCTTAAAGAAGTTTTTGTAAATAATACTAATAAAAACAATCATAAACTGAAAGATATGAAATATTTATCATAAGTATATCCTGAAGATTTTAGCAGTTAATACTAATTTTTTTTTCTGAAAACATTGAGTTAAGTTACTTAGTTTTTTCTTTCTATTGAGCAGCTTGAAAAGTGAAAAAATGTATGTTTCATACTTTGTTTTTGCATCATTTTTCTTTTATTTACTAATTAAATTTGATCTTTATAAAAAAAAAAATTAACAGCATCAGAATATGTAGCATTTCACTATTTATATTACCATGTAACTGGGATACACTGTTCTTTTATTATTTTAAACTTAAAGTAGTTTTGTGATAAAGGAAAGTGCATAAAAATACTAGCATAAAAATTTGTTTGCTTGCTGTGTTTTGCATATGAAGAGATTAAACACATGAACTTTTTTTTAGCTTATCTACATTATAATTGATTTCATCCTGATTTTCTTCAATTATTTTTAACTGTTTGATATTCTTACAATTGTTAACAATTTATTAAAATATGCCAGAACTTTTCATATTTCCGATATGAAATTTGATAAAGAAAAATAATTTTTTATTTGTGTTTTCTTCAAAACCCCTTTTGCCCATTTGTATTTAAAAACATGTCCTAACTCAATTCTACTCTGAAGGGAATAGAAAGAACAATGAATGGGTAATGTAGGACAAGGTAGGTATTAATTTTAAGTAGTTGACCTGAATAAAAAATGGAAAAGAAAGTGGGGTTAGAGAAGAAAAGATAAAAAACTTACATTTTAAACGTTTGGATTTAACAAGATTATTTGAAGAAAATAAATGGTGTGATGTTAACAAAGCAAACATTTTTAATTTTATATAACTAAAAAACATCTTTGTCTTCCTTATATCATAGCAGTCAATTTCTAATCATTATAGACAAAAAAAGAATGAAAATTTATATTCTAAAACAAATATCGATGAAAATGTTTAAATTTTTAAATGCTTGTAACTTATAATGGGGGAAATATTGTTAATTCTCACTGAAGATTTAACAATAAGTTATTAATGTTTGTAATGAATTATTTAGTTTTCTATACTAATTTGATATGTTTATGTTTAAGGTTTTTCTTTTATGTCAATTATAGCTTTATTTCACTTTTAATAACCCTAAA
Organism: Acanthosepion pharaonis; assembly: GCA_903632075.3. Lineage (NCBI taxonomy): Eukaryota > Metazoa > Mollusca > Cephalopoda > Sepiida > Sepiidae > Acanthosepion > Acanthosepion pharaonis. The sequence continues at coordinate 367,631 of CAHIKZ030001694.1, forward strand.
AAGACAAATTTCTTAAAATATTTTAACTTTTTCTTTCAAGCATTTATTTTGTGTGTGGGTGAGTTTTATTTCAATCTGAGGTATGTTTCCCATAACTTTATGTAAACTTCCATGATTTGCTGGGAGAGGCTCAGAAGAGGTTATCCCAGGGGTGTATCATGGTAGATGTTTTACTCTTGAAGATTGACCAATGTGAAATATTCATATTCGGAGAAAGCTACTATGTAATTTCATCCTATGGAAAGTAGCCAGCATTTTTTTCTCATAACCAGATGTTATATAATCTAATTAAAAAAAATATGCATATTTAACTATCTAGCAATTTAAAAATGATAGCAAAATATCACTTGTTATTTTACTAGTCAGAAATTAAGTAAACAGGTGATTTGCTTAATTTTAATGTTGCACTCTATTGATATAGACACTGCTAAACAAATTATCATGTAAATACATCTTAAAAATGTTTCTTTGCTTATTATATCTAACAAATCATGTCTCAGCACATAGAATAAAAATAATTTAAAATCTCAGAAAGACAATTTATATTTAATATACCTATTATATTTAGTAAGCAAGAAAATTGAACATGTCTTTAAGATAAGATTTCTTATGAGGCCAAACAAAAAAATGACTTTATGACATAGTGGAGTTGCTAGCAAAATATATTTATAAAATAATTTAGCATTTTGCATCACTAATTAGATTTGTTTCTGAACATAATAGCATAATTTTAATAAGAATAATTTCCTTTAAATTTAATATTGTTCAACAATTTCCTTCCTTCACCTCAAAATAACTTCAACCCTTTTGCCACCCTAAATTTCTGTGGAATGTAAATTACTAAAGAAATATTAGTTTCAGGTCAGTGGGCAGCCATGAATGACTTGCAGCATCATTTCAATGGTTACCTTGTAAATATTCTTCATCTTATTTTACCATTTCACTTCTCCTTTTCCTCACAAGCTATGCCTTTAGTTAATTAAATTCTTTTCATGTTGATTGCCTTGAAATGAAGTCAATTGTTTTTAATAAGTTTATGCTTATTTCATTCCTGTCATATGCTTGTAAAATTTTTCTTACTAAAATTTTTCTCTTTATTGTTCTGCTTAAGTTATTAAGGGAAAGCTTATTGTGTTGCAAGGCCTCATATTTCATTCTTGATGCATTTATCATATAAATAAATTACTGAAATAATTGTTGTAAACTCTTGTATCGTAGTGGTCGATAAGTAAGTAATCATACAAACTGAATATAGACAGCTTCTAAGCTCTTGTTTAGGAGGAGAAAATTTATAGTCTCCACTATTCACATTTAAATTAGATGACAACTATACTTAATAATATTCAAAATATGATCACTTTTCAGTTTTTGAAATTAGCAAGTTATATGGTTTATCGGGCCACTCTAAAAAATCTCATGATCCTGGGACAAATTAAAAATGAAATAAGTGACTTTATTTCTGAAGCAACACATGAATTAGCATAATACCAATAAAAAATGGCTGGATTATTTACAATTGAATCAGCATTGCTGTCTCTGCCAAGGGTAAAAAATATTGTTTACCACTTCTCAACACTGCCAAGGATCAGTGAAAAGTGTTTTATACACACATACACAATAACCATCAACTGTATATCTGTTCATTTTTACTCAGCAGAATTGGAGAAAGCAATGGAGAGGATGAAGATGAAAAGGTTTGGAGAAGTAAAGGTAGAGACCACAAGCCCTGTATATAAAAAAAAAAAGAAAAATTAGTGACAAGAAGTGGGTATAGAGGTTAAGAAAAAGACATCAAGAGATTTCTTATCAGATTTATTACTCCTTTACACCTTTTGATCTTTTAAAGTAAGGGAAGCTTTATTTTTTATTTTTAAGAAGGCAGGTAGATACTATGATATTAATATATAGATATGACATGTCTTGTGGAACCATTATATTTTCATGTATTAAATAGAATCTTGTTGACCAAACATTTTTAAAAGATTATGACAATTTGTAAAAACATTTTAATATCTTGTGGATAATGTAAATAAATTTCAAAATATTTTAAAAAAATAATTCCAAATATAAGCTTTCTTTTAATTTATAAGTATGTTTACTTACATCCTTTTGACACACACACATAGTTGTAAATTTTATCCTTTTTACACATATGCAGTTCTAAATTACTCTCATTGACTCAATCTGTTTTTATGCATATAGAGATCATCTTTCTCAATTCTAATATATAAATCACAGTCAAATTTACATTTGTTAAGGTAAGATTTTAGACTAACTAGACCTATGGAAATATCCATTAACTCCTGCCTCTGCTTCTCTCTCACACTTTGCCTGGATCTTCTCATTCTTATCCCATCCATTCTTCATGTGTGATTTCTATCTCCATGGATTAGTTTTTGATCTAAAAAACAATGGGAGTATCCATCCACACACACACACACACACACACACATATCTATATATATATATATATATATAGAGAGAGAGAGAGAGAGAGGATATGATCAGTAAATTGTTGGTATTTTATATTTTTAATTTTGCACATGTGTGTTTGTTTTTGATTTTGTTGACTGCAGAATATAGTAGGGTCAATAAGGAAAAAAAAAAAACACCCAGACGCAATTCACTCTGCCAGAAATTTGAATTCGGCATGTTGTACTGCTTGACATTCATGCTAGAAGAGTGTTTGAGTGTCAGTCTAAAGATAGTGCAGAGGATTTGGAAAGAGTTGGATGAGTCTAATGATGATTATGAAGGTACAACAACTCGGAAAACTCATTCTGATCATTCTGATAAGAAAGGAACTCCGGAATGTGTTGGTGAGGGCCTCACTCAACATGGGGTCCTTCATCAAATGCCTTGAGGAGGTAGTGCTGCCCTGGGTTAAGAGGATGGCTGCTGAAAGACCATATGTCTGACAACAAGACTCTGCACCATGTCACATAAGCAGGAGAACCCAGTCATGGCTGTCAAACAATTTCTGCAACCACATCACCCATTACATCTGGCCAGCTAACTCCCCAGACTACAACCTGTTTGATTATTATTTATGGGGCACAGTTGATCGAAAGACCAACAAAACTCATTGTAACACCAAAAATGAACTGAAAGCAAGGATTGTGGTTGCATTCATCAACTTAAACAAGGAGACTGTCCAGAAGAGTTGCAGGAGATTCCAAAGTTGTCTGGAGGCCATAGTTGAAGTCAATGGTGATTTTATTGAATAAATATACTCTATAGAATTTAAAGATATTTTAGTGTTATTTTCATTTTTGCATAATTTTGATGACAATTTATCCATTGCACGCTGTATATTCTTTTCACCTGTTTTTTTTTTCTATTTAATTTTCTTACCTCCTATATTCCCTGCTTTTTTTCAACCCTTTTCTTCCCTCAATTTTGCTAATACTTTCCCTCTTAGTATTATGTAGTCAATTGGGAAGCAGAACTTATTTCAGTTCACAAGAGACATGCATCAAGCAGATACTACACTCTGATCATACAAAAACATACAAAAACTCTGAATATATATACAATGATGCTTTACATGATTGAATAAGCTCTGTATTATCACTACAGTCTACACATTTTTTTTTAATTATTTAATTTTATTTATTTTTTCAATGAATGTTTGGTCATTAATATTTTTAAGAGAGATAATGATTTTATTAGGCTCTTCACAAAGTAATTTCACATTTCACCATTATGATTTATGAGTTCACCAACAAAAGTTGAATGGTAGAAAACTGCATCTAGAATTAGTTTATCATCTTTTCTAATGACATCTAATGACAATGCATTTATAGTACACTTCAGATTTTAATTTGGAAAACTTGAAACAAGGGAATTTGAGTTCCTCGTGAGCTTTTACTTGAGAATCAAACACAAAGTTTAACCATCTGTAGCAGTTTTTTAACAAGGAATGTTAGTCTTTCCTTTTTCACATCGCATCGCATAATGAAAAACGGGTTTTGCATGTTAATAGAAAAGGAAAAAGACAGTGGTTATCACAAAATGAGAAACCAGTACCAACACCAAAGGCAGAACTCCATCCACAAAAGTCTTTCCTTTGTGCTTGGTGGAATATGGAAGATGTTATCCAATATGAGCTGATAGAACATGAAAGGACCAACACTACATTATCAGCAACTTGATCAATAAATGAAGGATACATCAAAAGTGGCTTGCTTTGCTAAATAGAAAAGTTATTTTTCAGTATGACAATACTTTGCAAAACAAATACTAGGAAGATAAGGTAATTATGAATGGAAGTCCTTTTACATCTTCAATACTCATCAGATTTAGAACCTCCAGATTTACATTTGTTTCTTTCACTAGAATGTTTTATAAATAACATTCAGAAACAAAGTTAAAAAGTCTTTTAAAGTTTATTTTGTGGGGGAAGTCAGATTTCTTTTAAATGTAGTATTATAAATTTGCCTTCCTGTTAGGCTGCAGCTATTGATAATGAAATTGATTATATTTTTAATAAATAACATTTAAATAAATTTGATTTAACATTTGTTTTTATATCTTTCTAACAAAACATACTTTCTTTCTAAACCCCCTATAATTATTATTATTATTATTAATCAACTTATTTTCTTTTTTCTTTTTTTTTTTAAATAAAAATTATCTTCCATATCTTATCACTGCTATAGATTCATGGTCTTGGTTGTTTTAATGTAAAGAAACCCAAATTAAGATGAACAATATATTAATCAAAATTAGTAATGGGTACTTGCTTGTTTAATTATTTATTTTATTTTGTAAGAATAAATTTTTAAATTTATCTTTGAATCTGTTTACAGTTTCCTATAACTTATAAAAGAGACTTTTGCATGGAATTCTTGATGAGCTTTGATTTTATAAGAGCTAAATTTCCTGTTTATAAATCACTGATCATATCCAGAGCCTCTCTACAGCTGTGATCCTAGCAGTCAAGAACAAATGCTTATGAAAGCTCCTCCACATCTCCTACTGGAAGCACAAAACCAATGACTATGTATGGAGCAAGGTCAAAAGTCATGTGGGCCAACAGGAATCTCCCACCACTATTAAGCATAGGAAGATGTCATACTTTGGCCACATCACATGGCATAACAGCCTCTGCAAGAGAGGGCGTCAACATAAAAGCTGGTCAGACCACATCAAAGAGTGGACGGACATGACAATGTTGGATACTCCCTAGAGCCACCACCAACAGACAGACAAGACCTGGAGGAGGTTGTCTGTTTCTTCTGCCCTTCAATCCCCTGATGATTGAAGCACTGATGATGAAATTTCCAAAATGATAAATTTTAGAAACAAGAACCTTTTTATTGTCATTTGACAGAATTCTTATGACAGAAGAAATTTCTTTAAGTATATTGTCTTTGTGAAGTTATTAATATTCCAAATTTTGTTTCTTCAGTCTTTGTCAGGAAAAAATAATGGATTAACTCAAAAATAATAGGAATATCAAGAATACAAAGAGTTGCAATTATTTCAACATGATTTGGAATGAAGATTTTAAAATCAAAAACTAAGTTTTTTTTTTTTTTTTTTTTTTTTTGTTATTCAATAAAAAAAATGGTAATGTGTTGTAAATTACTTCCCTATTTGCAGTCTACATAAGAGGAAAAAATGGATGAAAATTTCTCCAGTTATAGTCTTGTATACAATTAAATATGAAGTTGTGTGTGGTAAAAAAGACTAATTAATTTTTTGAAATATTTTTTCTTAATGAATTTTAATGGCAGAGTGAATTCCATAAGAAAATAATTAACATTTAGCAATTATTATCATTTTATATATATATATATATATATATATGAAAAAATATGGCATTCATAAAATTTTTATTTTAAAAAAATAAAGCATTAGGAAATCAATTGACTGAAATTGACACCAAGGTAGCAGAATCAGCTGACTTCCTAATTTTCTGTACTATATAATAATGATTTAAAAGTTAATAAATAATACTATACAATTGCTACAAATAACCACATTTGAATCCACAATTATTTACATCTAATAGCCTTTAGAATAATTTGAAATATAATAATTACAACCTACCCAATAACTGTTACCATAATATAAATTGGAAATTCCTGACCTTGCTACCCATAATGCCCCATTAACCAACATAAATAGTCAAGCCAAAAGACATAGCATGAAGATAGCAATCAAGGATGAAACGGATTGTCACCTTCCAGTATTGACTATAGTATCTACTTTACATATGCTCTATCCATGATATTGAGCACTTTTATCCATAAATATACCATATCTTAAAATATATTTTTATATATCAACAAATAACAACATAAAAATATCACAAACATCACTGTCAAAGTTATTTCAATGAACAAATAACTAAATTATTTGGACTTCAATCCTAAACAATAGATAATTCTTTTTGTAAAATATTCTGTAATCATTAATATAATGTTACCTCTGTCCCATAAGTTTTTACATTTACTGCATGAAATGTTTGGAAATGTAACAAATTTAAACAGTTTAAAGAGAATATACAATTTTTTTTTAATAACATGATCTTAAGTTTTTGACTAATTTCTTAACTGTTATATTAATAGTGAAAGCCACTATTAATATACCCTTAGTGTTGCAGTCTTTCTATTGAAGGTAGATATTCATTAGGCTCACACATGACCTTATTGAAGCTGTTAGTGATGCTTGAATTCACTAACAACAGCCTGCAAGACACCTTATTGTATATTTACACACTTTGTAGTATTTGAAAATCCTTACATTAATAGTACCAATTAGAAAACTTGACCAAGAAGCCAACTTCTAAGTTCAAACTTAAATTTTAATATGTCTTAAATGGGAAAATTTTTGTTTTTTTACCCATTCTACTTTCTTGTTTTATGGGAATTAAAACAAAGTTTCCCCTCTCCTGTTGTCACTTCTGTATGTCATATTGTGTATTGTGACATTTACTTATTGCAGGATATCATATCCCACATGATGTCAGTTGTCATTTATGTCTTTTCTTTTTCTTTTTTTAAACCCAGTCCCTAAGCATAGCCTAACTCAACTTTGTTCACTCTAAAGTGACATTTTTGTCAATTAACTCAATGAAACGGACATCTCTTCCCCTTGGTTTTCAAATAGTCTAATTATTATGCCTCTTACTAAATGCATCTCTGTAATCCACTCCTCCTGACTTGGTGTGTGTAGGGGGGTGTATGTCACTATTGGTGAAGAATGATGGAGAATATCCTTCTTCTTCTTCCTCTTTCTTACTTATGGGGAAGTAGCAATGCTGGTTATTGTTTATTATATATTTTTCTTTGCTTGAATAGATTCTTTAGAAATATATTTTATTTTTGTCAATCTACTGTCACTGTGCCAATCTCTAGAAAGGGCAAGAGAGCTTTTTGATATCTGATAAAGATTATCGTTAGTCAAGCCCAGTGATGTTAGGGTGATATGGAGACACATGGGTAAAGGGGAACCAAACTGTGTCACTTTGGGATAACAATGGCCGCAATTTGAGTTGACATTTCATACAATTTGTCCCTGTCACAAAATCTGTTTAATTGGACCCAGTTTACAGTATCTTATTTTAACTGGATAATCAGGTTTAAAATAACTGAGATCATCGTTAAACTTCATTGGAAGTAATTTTTGGTTAAACTTTCAAAATAGAAGCAATAAATAAAAGTAATTACAATGTTTTTGTTTTTAAAGTTGGGTATCATTTCTATGCTCCTGTTTCAAACCATAATTGATTATAGATTTCTTGTGTACATGTAGATTTTAAGATACTGCAGTTGATTTCAGTTGAAATTGGCATATACAGTTGGTATAAGGGGTTATATTTTACACTGAGAAGTGTACAGAATTTGAGAGATTTCTTTGTTAATATTCTTTGTTTGCTTGAGCAAGTTGTTCTTACCATTCTGCCAGTAAAAATGTAGAAATTGCTCTTTATAATAACTTGGAACCACACCAGAAGGCTTTTGTAGGTGTAAGTATTTAATGTTACCTTTTTAATAATCTTTTTCTCTTAAACTCATTATTTGCTTTTCTTTTTGAAAACGTGTATCACCACAGCTTATCGTGCATATCACTGCAGCATACGAAACGGCTCATCATGCATATCACTGCTGCATACGAAACGGCTCATCGTGCATATCACTGCAGCATACGAAATGGCTCATCATGCACATCACTAACAAAACAATTGTTTAAACTGAAGAAAGTCTCATGCTATGCAATGTCTTAGTTTTTCTCACCAAAACTTGTTATAAGCAAAACCATCTTTTATGAGATTTTATTGCAGTTCTGTCTGTAATTGAAGAAAATTACAAGTGGTTGAAGTTGGGATTAAAAAAAAAAGGAGTTTGTAGGCAATTTGAAGTTTTTCTGAAGTAGTTTGTCTACTGATAATGAATCCTCTTAGAAAAAGCATGAATCCACATTTCCCTGCACTCTTTCATCACCAGATACCTTGATAAATGTTTGTCTGACATAATGTTTGATAAAGAGTGAATATTTAATGAAGAAAAACTTGTATTTGGCTCTTGTGAATGGCAGTCACTGAGCTACATGGGGCTTCTACTAGATATTAATCAAAAACATGTAAATTGTGATTATAGAAAATGGAGGTAGTCATTTGCAAGGTTTTAAAAAATCTCAATGTAGTATCTAAACTCTTTTGCCATTGTTGGGAGATTTTCAATGTAAAATGTGTTAATTAATGCAAAACAACAAGAAAAATTTCTAAGTTGTAAAGTTTGCAAACCAATATAAGTTTGCTATTTTCTTTAGTCTTTTCTTAATAGGAAATTGGATTTAGTTACAATTGCATTAAAATATTTTAATTTCTGATTGGTCTCAATTTCTCTTAGAAAAAACAAAATTACATTTATTTGTATACTTTTAGGAAGACTAGTAGGTATCATTTTTCAAAGAGATTGGGTTTTTTGTTAAACAAAGCTGATTCCATTTTTTTTTTTTTTTTTTACCTGCACAGGCAAGGACAAGTTTTTTACACTCTGTTGCAATTGTTTTTGTTTCCTTCAAGAGTATTCTCTTGTAGACATTCAGAATTAGAAGTGAATTCATTCATTTATGGGTCACATAATTTGTGTTCTTTGTATGTTTAAATGACAGGAAATTGCTTATTATAATCTGCTGCCAAAATTGGGTTTTGTTAGCATTTAAAAACATTTTGGGTTAGATTCTTTCTTTAGTCCATTAGATTCTGCCCATCCTTTAAAAACCAAATTCATTTCATAATTACTTGAAAATACTTAATTACAAAATGAATGAATTACAAAAAGGAATCTGCACTAACAAATATACCTTTTGTTGTTTCTAAGATTATCATTATTTTAAAATTTACTAAAACCAAAACTTATGTCGAAATTATTCAATGAATATATAAAAGTTTGTTTGCTTATATTATTAATGCATTATATTTTGTTTAGTTTCATATTAAATTGCTTTTTAATTTTCAAATATTTTGCTTCTATAATCAATTTTGTCTTTCAGTATCATTGATAAATATGTGTCTGGTGTTAGAATTTATAATAAATTGACACTGAAGTAAATTATGAAACAAAATGTTGAGATCTATTGTTTGAGAAAAGTGATTTTAGATTTTTATACTAGACATTCTTTACATATTCTAAATATCACTTCAGTTCCTTTTGGAGATGCATTTGAACAAAAATAGTGCACATAGTGCATATCTGAATATTTGGTTCAACATACTGCATATCTGTTGAGAACATTGCATACAAGTACAGATTTTACTTTTATTTTTTTCAATTGTTTCTATTTTTTAAACAAATATATCTATTGAAAGTTTCCATTCTCTAAAATAATTTCAGCTTTCACTCCTAAATCAAAAGATTGTTACCTCATTGATGATACTCGTTAAAGCTAGCTTTGTGCATTTTTCAATTAGATTAACAACTTAAATTAAATTATTATTATAACAACTTATATTACTATAAGTAGTTTTTTTACTCCCTTATGGGGAGAAAAGAATATCTTTTTCTTTTCCTCTGTTATTTAGATACTTCTGTCTTCTCTTAGCTACTATAAGAGAACCTGTTTATTAAATGTTTTCTTGATTAAATGTCTAGTTAAAGCATTAAGGAAGAATTTAAAATCTAGTGAATTTAGGATTGTTAATCAGTATTAAATGTTAGCATATCTAATAAATTGCAAACAATATTAAAATTAATGGTTATTTAACAACATGGTCAGTTTTCATGTATACGCATGCAAACACAAGACTGTGCAATGTTCTCTCTCTCTCTCTCATATATATATTTATATAACCCCATGTATTTGTTTTGAGTTTCATCAATTCTAAATTATAAAATTTTACCAATCTTCTGAAGATCATGGGTGTCAATATCATTTTCAAAAATATTTTATCAAGCATTTTGGGGTTTTGTTGAATGACCAATGTCACTTTTGTTATCTTAGTATTTAATAAACTATTGCAGATTAAGGATCTATAAATATCTATATATGCGTATTTTAAACAATTTATATTTATTCCTGAAAAAATGACTTTAATCTGCAATTTTTATGTGTTAGTGTGTCATTTAATAGTCTATAATTGAAACTTGATCTTTCATACAATGTCGTTAAATTTTTAAACATTCTTTTCTCTTCCTCTCCAAAATTAAACTTGAGCAAAAACAAAGCTCTTTGGACTTTGAATTTTTGAATATTGTAGACTAGATTTTCACTATTATAGTAACTTATTTTGAGATTCTTTTTAGATTTTATGATACCCCCTCACCATCTGCCACCAAAAAAAAATTAGTTCCTCTCAAACTTCTTGAATCTTCCAAGCTTAAACAAAATTTCCCATTCATTCAGGTTGTGGTTTTGTTCAATGCTTAAATATTAGCAACTTTTTTATATTTTATTTTTAGAGATTTTTCTTTATTAAAATATTTTTTGTTTCAATTAATTTGTATTTCATCAGAATTAATTTTTTCAAATAAAATATGTATGTATGTATGTATATGTGTGTGTAATATATATCATATATATATATCAGAATCATATATTAATTATATATATTATATATATATATATATATATATTTATATATATATATATATATATATATATATATATATATATATAATATATATATATATATATATATATATACATTCATACATATATATACATATATACATACATTAAATATATACAGATGATTTATATATATATATATATATATATATTCACAACATATATATTTATATATATATATATATTTTTTATATTTATATTAATATCAAATTCATACATTAAAAATGTACACACATTCATATAATATGAAACAACAATAATATTCCTAAATAATCCATAATACAATATATTTAACATAATATTTATAAATAAAAATACATACATAATATATATATATGTGTTGAATTTTACAAATCATATATATTTATACACATATTTTACTTTTATAATATGTTAAAATTTGCATAACACATATGAACATAGAATATATTAGAAATATATACACAAATGAAACACAAATCATTAAGAATATTATATAAAAATTTGAACACATATTTGTATATACATGACAGCATTAGGAATCAATATAAATAAAATACAACATATGTTTTGAAAACAACATATATATATATAATATATATATATTTTATATTAAATTTTATATAATATACATTGTGAAATATATTCTCATATAATTAATATCAAATCATTTATATATATATATATATATTATAATCAATATATATATATATTTATATATAAAAATATATATATATATAATATATATATGGATATATATATAAAATATATATACATATATATATATATAAATAAACATATACATATATATATATATATATATATACAATATATATTTAATTTAAATACATATATATATATATTTATACATACATACTTACATTTACCATACATACATATATAATATATATACAAATACATATATATATATATATATATATATATATAGATTTTACATACATATATATATATATATATACACATATATTTATACACATATATATATATATATATATATATATATTACATATATATATATTAAGATAAATTTTTTCAAGTTAATTAAGTAATTAAATGTTAATAATTAAGAATAAAACAAGATAAACTTAATTTGCACCCCCATATATATATATATATATATATATATATATATATATATGAATATATAGAAATTTCAAATAAATAAAATATCATAGGCCACTGAGGCCAAAAAAAAAAAGAAATTAAAATAATGGAGGCCCTAATAATAAAAAAGAAAAAGCCAACTCTTAACATAGGTACCTCCACAAGTTCGCTAAAAAAAGAGCATAGCATGATGAAAAAGATGCCAAACTTGACAAAAACCAAAATTTTATCGTCTAAATGTTTGTTATTATTAAGAGGAAAGATCAAAGTATTTTGGGTGTATTTTTTTACATTTTTTAATCATTCCTAGCATGTCCGAAATTTTTGTTAAAAATCTTGTCAGCAAAATTGATCATTTTTTTTTTCCATTTTATAAAAATACCTGGAAATCTCACTTTGAAATTCTTTTAAATATCAATTATCATTTTTTCAAAACTTATTTTAAGAAAATCAGAAATTATAATGTTTATTTAAAATATTTTGAACCAAGCTTAACTTAGCTTCTGCGCCAAAAAGATGTAATTCGAAAATAAAACAAAGCAGGTCATAAACTTTCATATCACTTGACAGGTGATGAATGACATATTGACGGATTCCAAGGCTAATTTGTTGTATGGAAGGAGAAAAGTGAAATAATTTACATTTAAGTGAACACATTATTTACGTCGTTATTTTTAAGGAAAACTTTCAGCGCTCTATTTTTTTTTTTTTTTTTTTTTTTGTACGTTAGCTTTCACCTTTATGATGCTTTATGGAAAATACATTATAAAGAAATTAAAATAAGACTATTAAGAGTGAGATTAAATTTCATATTTCCTAAGAAAGGTATCTAATTAATTTATAGGTACCTTTCTTATGAAATTTTATCAGAAGTGTACATAAAATACTATAATTTTATGTACATTTATTACATTTTACTGTGTTATTTGTATTTCCATTCATTTTATTATTAATTTTGATATTTCATTTATGGAAAAATGTTATAACTGAGATTAATATAAAAATAAGATCATATAAATTCGATAAGATGATACTGATACTTATAGGTACCCTTCTCAGTTGAAATTGAAAAATCAAATTAACTTCTCCACACGTGTTTTGCAAAAGTAAAGGCCTTAACAGTGGAGAACAATGCTTAACTGAAATAACACAACTTAATTGTATTCTGGTTGGTCTTTATAATTACAGCCCGATTATAAACACAAAATTACATTTCTTAATTACCACAGATCTTCTGATTAGTCAAAATGATACAATTCACAACGCGCCAAAAAGATCTATCCGATATGGCTTTTAACTAATTTTATAATATTTTAACAACTTAAATGTAGAAATCTCTTATAATTAAGAAATAACAAATAATTGTATTAAAAATTCATTTTTCATCAAAAAATTTTTTGCTTTCAGAAAATATTGTCCATATTCATAAAAACTAAAAGCAAATAAAAGCATTTGAAATTAAATAATATCTTTGTTTTATTGAGTTTTGTATGTTACAATTCAGAGTTGATTTTCAGGGGGGTCTAAAAAAAAAAAAAAAAAAAAAACATGATTTGCATTCCTCAAAGCCTTGTGCTTTTAACTATTGTAAATCACTAAACCCGATGGATAGAATTTCTAGTTTTTTCATAAAATTAGTTATGGGAGGGGGTAATAAATATATAAAAAAAAAATATTTCTGCCATGACTTTAATAAAAAAAAAAAAAAAAAAAACATATCATATAATAGTTTCTGAAATTTCTATTAACATCCTGACAATTATTTTTATTTTTGCAAATTTTCCAAAATTAATTTTACAAAAAAAAAAACATAAAAAAATTGTCTATGTTATTTTACTAGTTCGGTGATACAAAGAGAAACAAGGTTTTTTTTTTTTAATCAAAATTTAGAATGTTCTAAAAGAAGGAAAAAAAAAAAAATAATTAAAAAAAAACTTTGGTCTTTCCTCTTAATAAAATATAAGCATTTAGACGATAAAATTTTGTTTTCGGCAAGTTATGTTTTTTTTTTTTTTTTTTTTATGCTTTTTTTGGCGATTTCATATTTAACATTATTAATTTAAATTATTGAAAATGTGCTAAATGTTTTGGGAAAATAAAAAAATGTACTATAAACACTAAAAGCAAACAAGAAATAACACACATAATCATTTAAGCTGAAAATAAAAATCATCCTTGATAATTTGAAAAAAGTATATTCGAAAAAAAATTCGGAACTATAGAACATTTGGACAGTTTTTACATATAATCTGTGTAAAAAAAAAGCTCTTGTGCAAACACAAGAAAAATTAAATAAAAAGCTTAACTGTAGTAATTTGTCTGTTTTTTAATAATCATATATATATATATATATATATATATATATATATATTTGGTTGGATAGATGTGAGTTTGTGACCCTGGGTTTCACGCTTTAGCGATCGTCAGACAAACTGATTAATGTTTTAAAAATTTGGGTTTATGTAGATTGCGTGTATTGGTGTTATTGTGGAAGTGGTGGGGAAATTTCGTCGTTTTTGTCATTCATCGTACTAACGCAAACATCGATGTATGCAGACACATATACATACTTGGTCGTCTGTCAGGACTCATACATATATAAACATATGTGGGCAGTTTCGGCTATGACACATGTATGTATGTTTGGTGTTATATCTATACATACACATTTGTATGTTGAAATGTTGAAATTTAAAAATTGGAAGTGTGTATGGAAATGTCTCGTTTAATGTATACATGTCATATGTATTTTCAAGATGAAAAATATTTCCTCGCATGTATGTATATGCGTGTGGTGGGGTTAAATGTAAAATTATGATAGGTAAAATTATTATTATTTATATTTATTTTTAATTTTTGAAAAAAAAAAATGGGTGTTTATTTGTTATATTTAAAGCTGGTTATTTGTTTGTTTTTGGTGACTGTGTATATGTAACAGGTAGAAATTTGTAATCCTTATTGGTTAATTTATATGGTGATGTTTAGTTTAATATTCAATGTGCTGGGTGAGAGGATAGTTCAATTTAATAACGGGTTTATATGATATGATGAGATAGTAATGTTTCACAAAAAAATATATATATATATATATATATATATATATATATATATAATATAAATTTCAAAAAATTTTTTTAAAAAAAAACCAGAACAACATCTATTATATACCTAAAGATGTCTGTAGGAACAGACGAAAGCATGTAGTAAAATAACAACTAATACGGCAGAAATTTATATAAACAAGGATCAATTCATTCATAACGGATCTGGAGGTTTTTGTGTACTATTTGAAAAAGAAAAACGATGATGGATGTCTCGCCATTTAAATCATTAAACTTTTTGCATTAGTTTTTGTGAATAATTCATGTATTTGTAAATTGATTGCCGTTTATTAAAAATATATATATATATATATATATATATATAAAATCAAATAAAGGTCAAATATGGATTAGAATCCAAAATATACTTTTTTTTTTTTTTTTTTTTTTTATCTAAGGCCAAACTATTTCTTGTACAACCTTAAGATTTGATATGCAAATGTGTATCCTGAGGAATGTTTTTCATGTGAAAAGAAGGGTTTTACTTCTTTATAGTGATTTCTTTAACAGTAACAACTATTGTTTGTAATTATTAGATCTAAGAATATAATTTCTTTTACTATTAATTTTGAAACCAAAAAATATATATTTCATGTCGTTTCTTCTTTGAAAACTTACCAGGGACAAAGGAATTCTATTTTGTTTAACTTTTAATATTGCTGTCACTGACAGTAAGAAATCTTTTATTGACAACAAAGACTGTAAACTAGACATTTCTTCTTCTCATTTCTTTTTTTCTTGGTAGATTTTAGATTGATCTAATTTAATTTTCCTTTCTTTCATTAAGCAGACCCAATATCATCTCACATGTCATTCTACAGTCATTATAAATGTTTATCTAGTGTAGATTTGTATTTTAGTTAGCATTAAATAATTCCTAAAGTTTTATTTAAAATTGTTATTAAGTCGTTCATTTAGACGTTCATTGCTATTCAAACTGTTAGCAAATCTCTAAAATATAATAAAATTTTTCTTGTTTTTTATTCATCCCAAGAAAGGCAATAAAGCCACTAAAACACAAGGTGCTACTGAGTGTGAAAGAATTTGAAAATAAAACATTATTAAGGAGAAAAGATAATAAAAGAACAGGAATTAAAGAGATAGAAGATGATTGACAGTTTTTCTTTCCAGAATCTGTCTTACATATTTATAAGTCTATCATTCATCCATGTTTTGAATATTGTTGTCACATCTGGTCTGGTGCTTCTGTTATGTATCTAGAGATTCTTGATAAAATACAAAGAAGAATTTGCAATGTTATTGCTCCTAACCTGGCATCTCAGCTTCAGTCACTTTCCCAGCACCATAACATAGCTTTTTATGGTAATGTGCCTTTTATGGTAATTATTCTGATGAACTTTCCTCTGTGGTATCTAAACTTTATGAATTTAAGCACAGTACAAAATTGGTGTCATGGTCTCATCATTTTACAGTTGAAATGGCTAGATATAGCCATAACTTTTATGCTAATAGTTTCTTCTCTCGTACTTCTCATTTGTGGAACTCTTTTCTGTCTTTTTGCTTACCAGTCAACTTTGATCTTCAAAAATTTAAATGTGATATCAATCATTAATCCTTTGTCTTTATTCTTGTTCTTTTATTGTTCTCTCTGTAGTGTTTTGTTTTCTCATATTCTTTATAACTCAGTAAATCCTGCATGTTAGTGGTTTTATTGCCTTGCTTGAGACAAAATGATTTAAAAATACCATGTTTGCACAGTCATTCAATTATTGATATATTTAACATTTTTGTCATAATATAAAAAAAAATTGATTTAATCATTTTAACTAAATTCTCATAAGAGGGTGAAAATTTTATAGGGATCTTTAATTCTTTGTCAGTTCAGTATCTTTAATCAAAATACTTTTTATTGTAGCAATGATATTATTTTACTAATTCCTTATTGTTAGTGGGGAGGGGTTATTATACTTAATTATTTTTTATTTATAATTTAGAAATTCATTTATCAAAATAATTTGGTATAATTAAAACAAAACTTTATTTCATTCCTGCTCATTTCAAAGAAAATTATAATTTTGTATAACACACACACACACACACACACACACACACACACACACACACACACACTTTTAGATTTGCTTAAAAAGAAAGAAAACAAACATTTCTCAACTGGTCATGCCCTTTTTCAAGCACAGATGCCTTAAGCATGTTGAAATAAGTTCAACCACAACTTCAATCTAGAGAATTCCACACTTATTAAAAGAGAAAATAACTTACTTAAACAGAAAGTTCTTGAGTGTCACTATCAAATCTTGCCAAAATATAAATCTGTGTACTGAATTTTTTCAAGTATCTACTTTCCTAAAAGATACATTCCTTTCCCAAGCCAACGTAAATGACCATAAAAATGTTAAATCAAAACCTTCTCTTATTTAAAATAAATAAATAATTACATTAATTACAAATAACATAAAATAATTAAAAAAAAAATCAACAATAACATTTACTCTCTTCCGTTTATTTGACATTAAATTACATCAATTAGCCCTAAGAATATATTTTAGCATTCTTAAGAATGCTCAAAATGTATTCTTAGGGCTAACTGTGAAAGTTTTAAAAATTTTGAAAAACTAACAATAGTTTTATTTCTGTTTATAAATGCATATTGCAAAATAAAATCTTTACATTTACCTTGATAAAGTCTATCAGTGGATGAAATGTATTGGTAAAGAAAAAATTTCCTTTTGTCTTTTTTTTTATTCACACATACATAGTTTCTCTGTCCTCAGCTAATCAATATATAAATAATCCTGTCATTTTTTTATGGTCACTTTTATGTGCTAAGACCTTTCACGATATAGGTAATTGTGGCTCTCCACAACTTCCTGTCTTATATTGCCTCAAGTAATTTTTGGCCTTTATCATCCCACTTTGCCATCCATTCACACACAAACTCATTAAGTAGGTTACTTGCTGTTTTCCTCACCCTCACTGCTTTCAATATCTGTGAGTGTTAAATTCTCTAGGCTCTCTTTCCTCATTATATTTCCCAGAAATTTCAGTTATTTCTTTCTTATTGTTTCTTGTTTTTTCTTATACAGAGTTAAGTGATTTCCAATTTTGAATCTGTAGTTTTTTTTTCTTTTTAAAATCAAGCAGAAAAATTGAGTGAGAAAAGTTCTTTCTTTTCCTTGACACTTTTTCATTTGCTCACATGTGCTGTCCATGATTTTCTTAGCATTTGTCTCTAGAATTGCATTTCTGTTAGTTCAAGTGGGAAGAAAGAAAATTTCTTATTTTTTTTTTTTTGCAATGATATCCTCTTATATGTGGAATGTTCTTTGTTTCCTCAAACTGATTATCAATTGTTGTATTTCTTTTAATATTAAATGCTTTTTTATTTCTTTGTTGTTACCGAGACAATGAATGCAAAGAATTCTGAATCACTTTTGCTTCATTTTCTTTTCTCATTTTAATCTTTTTATTTTTCCAATTTTGGAATTCATGTACGCTCTTATTTTTGTGACATTGTGTTCACACACCTTGAGACTTGATGAATGGCTTCTCTTCTAATCTGTTGCATTGGCTATTCAAAGTTTTTGAGAAGAATCCAAATGATTAATGGGAAATGCTGCTGACTTTTCTCACTCTCAATTGTTCTGCTTGATTTTAAAAAGAAAAAACAAACTACAGATTTAAAATTGGAAACCACTTAACTCTTTATATACACACACACACTACTAACTACTGTTCAATATATGTGTGTGTATATGCACCTGTAATAAATGTATATAAATACAAGGATGTTCTGTAAATTTCTCAGCTTGACACATTTTCCAAAAGTAGTATTTCAGTAGCCTCACACTAGCATACTGACTTAAGGAAGTGCACTAAACCAGCTACTTTTCAGCACCCCATGTGTGTGTATACTCACATTTCTATATATGCCTTTTCTGTATAGGAAAATCAGTAGATGTCATATGTTTGTGTCTGTATGTCACTAGTTAAATCATCAATATAGATGATGTAGACATTTATTGATGAGAATATATATTTTACTTATGTGAGTATAAGTTGAGTGGAGGTGGGAAATAGTCACTATCATAGAAAATGGAATCTGTAAACCAAGTATATGTATAACATTGGAAAGGCATGGACCCCATTCTACCTGCACTCTGCACTTAGATATCTTGATTAAATGCTACATCATTGTCATTTAACAGAACATGTAAATAAAGACCTGAGAAAGTTTTTTCATATAACTATACAAACAGCAGGAGCAAAAAGCTGTTAACCTTGGCAGAGGTCAACAAGAATGATAAATTGAGTTTAAAAGACTGAATTCTTCAGCAAAAATGTGATTAAATATAAGTAATAATAGTTTTGTTTGAATTAGTATGTATGATAGGGAATGACAGAATCAGTTTTTATTTTACTTCATAAAAATTCTGAGGTAAAGAATTGAAATATGTTTGCCAAGTTTTCATTTCAGTAATTCTGGTTAGCTATAGCATTCACAGTAAATGTTTACAATGCTGAATCTTTTGTGCCTCTTTTAGTTTGCAATAAAAGGTGCTTAATATATGCTCTCAAGCAATTTTCTATTCATTATCTGGGTATCATCAGGTTTTCAATGTGTTATTTATTTCAAGTTGAATACAAGTTATATGAAAATAATTTTCTAAAGTTTTTATAATGCAATGCATTGAGTTGATCTGACTATACAGAAAACAGAATAATGTTAACCATAACTCACTATCAAGTATAAAATTCACTTTAAGTGAGGAAGCAAATGATTTTCTCAAAATATCCAATAAATTAAAAACTAATTAACTCTTAGTACATGTGCAAACTTTACAGTTCATTTCCATATGAAAAATTACTTTTGTAAACCTGTTTTTGAGGATTAATTTAAATCCAATTTACAATACCAAAGAAATTGCATGAAAATCTTTTCCAGATGACACAGATTTAAAATTTATATGATTTTACAAATCTGTTTCTTATACATTGTATCTCATATTATTTACCACATCATGTTTTATTGATATGTAAAACACTTATTGGAATCTAAATGTTTATTTGCTGAATTATGGGAGCCTCTATTTGTATAATTATAAAGTTTAAAGCTGGTTTGTTATGTACAGGTATAAATATTTTGAATTTAAAAGTTTCAAATTTATGCATAAATTGCCACGTTTAAAATGGTCCATAAGAGTTTGATTAAGAAAACTATTCAATAACTTCAGAGGTTTCAAAAATTAAGATAATTCTGGAAATTGCCAAAATGATAGTAGTAATTAGTTGAAAATCTTGAATGATAAGATTATCATCCAAGATTATCTTTCAAATCTGTATCTCATATCAAGACAGAAGTTATAAAAATATTTGCATTTATTAAATTAATTTTTAGACAAAAAAAATGTCAAAGTACAAGATACTGATTCCTAAATTAAATGGCAATCATGTTAGATTGCTATAACATCTCACTTCCACATTCACTGTTTGGATCCTTCCCTGAAACTTTTGAGACTGTAAGAGTGCAAGACATATTTTGTACAAGGAAACAGATCAAAACAGTGCATACAAGAGTTTCAAATTCATTCTGTGACTGATATACTTGTCTTTCCATATATGGGCTTTAGTCTTACCAGTGTTATTACAGTTTGGAACCTTCTTCACTGATGATGGCACCAAGATACTTAAACTGCTACATTGTTTCCTACTGTTGTCCATTGACAATGATATTGATTTGATCCTTGCTACACTGATCTCCATTCTGTACTTGGTTGAAGCTTTGTCAAGTTCATTTTTCTACACTGCCTGATACTCCATCAATATTATCAGCAAAATGAAGATTTGTGAAGATATATCCTCTGATGTTGATAATTCCAGAGTGTTCTGAAATGTTTACTGTATAATGTTTCATCTATATGATTAAAATTTACCAGCGAATTAAGTGCACTGACAAGGAAGAAGATTGTTGAAAAATATTTGAGTGAAATAATTAATACAGTAGTTAAAAAGCATATTGATATTTTTATATTTTATAGTATAATCGATAAATGTCATTATTTTTACCAATACATATTGCATGAATAATAAATAAATAATAGTTTAGCTGTCTTAAACAGTCTTCCATTTTGAAGCATAAATAAAGGACTACCAAAATGTTTTGACCTATTGAATTGTTTTTAAAACAACAATTTCACTGATACTATTTTATGCCATATGCAAATCTTTCAAACCAAGGAATGATTGCAGAGTACATTGAAACAAAACAAAAGGATCTGGCTGAAGTAGTGTTGGTATTAGTGATTATTGAAATCACATTTTTTAACAATTACTTGAAACTATCAGACATGCCATTAATATTTAGACTTTCTACTTATAATTATTAGGTGTGTGCAAAAATTCCTGGGAGTCTTCTTTTTTTCTTCTTTTTTTTTTTTCAACAAGAGCCTGATTACATACAAAACATTTATAATATACATGGTTTTCTTATTGAATACATTTTTTACAAAAATAGGCTCACTTTTAAACATGTTAAATTCTATTAGTATTTTATGTTTTGTTAGAATTATCACACACACACACACACACACACATATATATATGTTTCCCTGTTAACTGTCAATGAATAAGTACTACTATTGCAAATCTAGCAGCAGAGAACATGTATCTGATGATTTTGTTTTGAAGAGGAAATACTTCAGTAATAATTACCAGTATTATATTCATCACTTGTTGTTGTTGTTATTATTATTAGGCTCAATTACCAAACATCAGAAACTCCTTCAAACTATTTGCTGGGCTGTTGTTGGTAATTTAGCCAAGAGTACCAGTTTATATTTAGTCAGTGTGCTGTGCTTTCTATAGTAAATTAGTGCTTTTTGGTTACTATATACATCTTCATTAAAAGTTGGCCATTTTGCCAAAAAGTCACTCCTGTAATCATAGCTAATTTCTAGATTTATCAATGGCTGCTTCTTGAAATTAGTTTTTGGCACTTTCTGTAATTGACACATTTTAAAATGTAACAAGCTCATTGAATGAATAAAATGATAGACAGCGTGACAGCTATATAACAACAACAATTATGGTCATCTTGCAAATGATTCATTGATCTTCACTAAGGGTTTCACTAATGTAGCCCTATGGCAGACAAACTTAGTAAATATGTATATGCAGGGATTACCTCTTGATAAATAAGGAAAATAATTAAAACAAATTACATAGGGTAATTAAAATTTGTTTTCTGGAGTAAAATCATAAGTTGTAGATTAAACTGTATCTATTGTTCTGAATCCATAATCAGAATTATTCTAGCTTTATGTGTACATGATTGGAGATTCAGTACTCAGACAAATGATGCTGCCACCTTCTTCATTTTTTATATGCTATGTCCCTTCAGCATGTAGGCGATCATAGCTCTCTACAACTTTCCATTCTTTTTAGCTCTTAGCAAATGTTTGCTTTTTAACTATCCTTCCACTCTCTGATCTGATATCCATTTAAGTTTCACTTGCTGTTTCCCTCTGTCTCTCTTTGAGTGTCCTTTGCCAAGCCCACTTTCCTTATGTGTTCCAGGAATTTCAACTGTCACTTTTTCCTGCTTTTTTGTTTTCATTTTCATTAATGTTTCCTTAGAATTTTCTTTGGTTTCATCGACCTGAAATCTATGCTGATTTAATAAACATTCTAACAGCATATAAAAAAATAGGACACCAGCTTATCACCTCAATTTATTTTTTTTATTTCTATTTATTTTCCAATGGATCTGGGTGCTATAAGTAATGAGAATGGTAAGAGGCTCCACTTGGATATAACTGAGACAAAATTAAGATATTAAGGCTGGTTCAGCTTCCTATAGTTCAATACACAAGTGTGAGTCTTTCAAGCATTTATGAAAATATAAGAAAGGGTTTTTAGATTTATTTGGTTATTTCTTTTTATCTATCTAAATATACCTGGAATATAAACTTTCTGGAAAATAAATTAAAGATCTGACAGGCCATAACAATTAAGAGTACAAATTAAAGTGCACTCTATTTAATCTAGTATAGTATCATTTATCAGCCCAGTGTTATAGAATAAAAATCCCTATTTAATGATAACCTTTTGAATTTTTCAAATATAAAATTCCTAATTTGAAACTTTGCAAAGGTTTGGCATCATAATTATATTGGTTTTATATTTAATCTTTCTCAAAAGCTCCTTAAAATGAGACATAATGAAAACAGATTGTTCTGCCAGTGAAACATGTAATAGTCAGTTGTAATTGGTATGGTTGGCTGCTCATTTCCAAGTCTATTTGTATGTTAAGGTGGCTAGTTAATCATTGTTGCTGGTGAGCTGTTTAGGTACATTTGTGCTTCTTCAATACCCACAGAGTCAATCTGCAACTATTCTGTGCAGACCTTAGTTACACTTTCTATTGAAAAGTGCATAATCTGCCATAATCAACAGTTTGAAGAAGGTCAGTACACTGAAACCCTCACACATGAAAACTTGTGACTTCATGCTAGCATAACCATCAATGGCTTCTGAACTATTTCATCTATAAAGTTTGTGTTAACTGTGGTATGTTTTTCAGGTACCACATGATGGAATTGTCTTCCCAGATGATATTGTCAAGTCACCTTGATAAATTGATCATGGGTGATTTTAATCTGACACTTCATGGTCATAATGTTAATGTTCTTACCATTCAGTCATGCATCTACTCTGAAAGATAAAATTAAAAAAAAAAAAACATTATTTTGGTTATGAAGAAAGTATAATTTAAATTTAAACTCAACAAACAAGATTGAGTTGAATGGTAAGTTAGCAATGAAGTTTAAAATGAAATAAAAGAAATTGGAATAAAAATTTTGTCATTCAATAGAAAGCATTTACTGTTGAGTCATTTGGCATTTAACATTATGGAACAATTTTTTGTCATTTCATTTAACAGTTTAAATATTTTTAGATTGCAAAAATTTCTAGGGTAGGTCTTGCTTGCCTACTCATAATTGCTAAGGTGTTTATTGCTATTCACATTTTAAATTTTAATTTTTACTGCTTGTCACACATGACATTACTTGGTCAATCATTTAATTACAGCCTGCTAAGCCTCACCTCAAAAAGAGTCATTATGTTCTGCTCCCTGTAACTCTGTATAGTCTTATAAGAAAATAGCATTCTATCTTTAATTACAACAGACACTGGTTCTTAGTAAAGCACTTGATGAAAACTAGTCAAGAGACATAATGAAATTCTATCTTGGCTGGAAACAAGTCCTGAACATACTCAGTATCAAAACTGAAGAATAGCTGAAGAAACAAACTTTCTGTGTGATTTCTGGGTTAAGGAGTAATTGTTATTTACATTAGGACTAATTTCCTCATGTTTGTTGTTATTACAATGTTTCAAGCATTGTGCCTGCCAACCATCTTCATGTATCTGTGGAGGTGTAGATGAAATAAAGAGTTTGGTTCAAAATCCACTGAAAGTTAACTTGAATTGACAGGCACTTGAAGAAGGCTGGAGAGCATGAAGATTGAAATGTGGTACCAACAACAAAGATGAGAACATTAGAGATAAGATTTTGTTCAGGTCTTCACTAACACATTCTTTCACTGTTCTCTTTCACTCACAGTTTTAATGATTTTGACAAGTTTAATATCACCTGTGGTAATTATTGTTCTCACTTTTTCTTAAAATTTCATATAATTTTGGTGTTTTGTGTCTTGAATGTAATTGTAAAAGAAACTAGCATTCAGGATGTTGATATTGATTTCATAGATTCTTTCTTATACAATTTTTGTATGCTTTCATTCATCATCATTGGTACTGAATATTTGTAATATGAAGCAGGAATGATAATCAACATGTTGTACCATGACATACTCAATAACTAAACATTTGGTCTGTAATGTGTGTCTTCATGTCTAGCTAATGGCTGTTCATCAAGTCACTGTGCTCTTAAGAAAATTCACATCTTTACACTTGATAACACAGATCAAATTTACAATAGTTAAAAAGAACACAAAAATTGAAATCAAATCCACATATATAAAACATATTTTTTTTTACTTGTATCACACACACATTATATATAAACATAGTACAACTGTTTCATATACAACAAACACAATATCAAGTAGCATCTATCAGGTCATCCCATAAGTTCTGTCCAAATTTTACCTTTTTTTAAAATGAACAAAATTTAAACAGTATTTTATAATGTCAAATGGAGCTGAACATTATTTTTATGTTTAGATGCATTTAAACTAATCGAATTTTATTTCAGAGAACAATAAAATTAAATTTTGTTTGATTAAAACCCTGCTAACATGGAAGTACCCAAGAATCATTTGAGGCACATAATACTTTATGAGTTCAAGAAATGAAACTCGGCATCCGAAGCGGCTAGAAACATTCACTCAGTTTATGGAGAGGAATGTGTGAATGAAAGAACTTGCAGAAGATGGTTTGCAAAATTCAGAGGTGGAGATTTCACCCTTGAAGATGAAGATCGAACTGGACATCCAGTTGAGTTTGATGAAAAGCTTCTTGAAGCAGCCCTTGAAGAAAATCCTGCTTTATCAGTTGAGGAATTGGCAGTGGTTCTCAGTTCAAACCATACAACTGTTCATCGTCATCTTCAACAACTTGGAAAAGTTCCTAAACTTGGAAAATGGGTGCCTCATGAATTGTCTGAAAAACAACCTCAAATCCCGAGTTGACATCTGCTCTTCTCTCCATTCTCGCCAACTTGTTTCACCTTTTTGGATAGACTTGTGACTGGTGATGAAAATGGATCTTTATCAAAATGTTAAGCGTCGTAGACAGTGGCTTGGTAAAGGGAAGGACCCCAGCCACAGCCGAGAAGGGAACTTCATGGGCAAAAGGTTCTTCTATCAATCTGGTGGGATCGCCAAGGAATAATCCACTTTGAATTCTTACCACCTAATGCAACAATTAATGCTCAAATATACTGTCAGCAATTAGAGCATTTGAACCAAGCTTTGAGGAAAAAAAGACCTGCTATAGTGAATTGAAAAGAGGTGATGTTTCATCAGGACAATGCGTGACCACACACAGCAAGAATCACGTCACAAAAGATCGAAGAACTTGGTTGGGAGAAAATTCCTCATCCACCTTATTCTCCTGATCTTGCTCCTTCAGACTACCATTTGTTTCATAGCTTACGGAATCATTTGGAAGAAACGGATTTTGTAACCCAGGAAGATGTTAAAACTGACATTTGTGAGTTCTTCGAATCAAAGCCAAAAGAATTTTACAGTAATGGAATTAGTAAGCTTGTTAATAGATGGAAGGAAGTCATAGATAATCAGGGAAAATACATTGTTGATTGAATCTGTAATTAAATGTAACATTTGGTCACTTGTTTTCTTTATTCAAAATTCGGACAGAACTTATGGGATGACCTAATATATAAAAATGTTAATATAAACTAATATAAATTAAAGACACAAGACAATAAGCATGGCTGTCAGTTTCATTCTAGGAGATCTTCAGGTACCTGAAGATTTCATACCAAGAAATTAGCAGGTGTACTTATTCTTAGTGTTTTTAATTTATTTTTTACCTTATATATTTTTAGTGGATACCTGTGTTTGAAATGGACATCCTGTTTTTTTTTTGTTTTTTTTTTTTTTAATCATCTTTTGGCCTGCACTATGTTTCAGATACAAAACTTAGCAGATATGGGTGGTCAAAAAAATCTAAACAGAAGAGTGTGTATTCTTTAAAAGGGAAAATAGAACTTTGCTGGTCTGTGATGTCCTCTGAAGCTGAGCAATCTAAAGCACAATGTTTCAAATGCTGGTTTCACCCTACAAAGGGGATGCTGGTTCAAAACCTGCCAGAGAACATATTTATTAAGATTTCTCAAGTATGCAGGCAGATAGATGTAATACACAGTTTTAAAAAGTAAAAATGGGCCGTCTATTTGAAACACAGGTATCCACTAAAAATAATGTTTGAAAATGTCAGATTAAAAATAAATTCATTAATTCTTATATAAATAATAATTTATCTAAACTAAATATAAAATTTGTTACAACTACTTCAAAAATAATAGGATTTAATAAATATAAAAAAATAACCTTAAAATTAAAATAGTAATGTACAAACTTGACTGTAAAAAATGTTATATTTCACTATAAATATGTGTTCAATCTAGTTTTTAATGCCACATCTCCTATGTGAATTACCCTTCATAATTTTCATAGTTGAACCAACCAACAAAGTCATTTCAGTAATTGTCATTAAATTGCTTTTTCTGGCATTTGTAATTAATAGTTAATCAGTTATCATTCAATAATCTCTCTTTTAATGGATCTAAAGGGTTTGGTGTGGCAGTTACAGCTGGCCCGGTAGTGTTCATCAAAACACCACCTTTTCTATTTTCCACTAAAAATAAGTTTATTAACTTTATTAAATTTTAGTTCACTTCATCAAAACTAATAATGTTCCTTGTCTTTTTTTTATTAAAAAAAAAGACAAAAAAAAAGACTTGATGATTCCTTATCCAATAAAGTTTGTGTGTGCATATATGTATATTAATCATACACATAGACAATTTATTTGGGAATTTCAACATGGTGTAATGGTTAGCAAACTTGTCTCGCAAGATCAACTGAGTAGTGAATTTGATCCTCACTGGGTCACCCATATTTTCAACCTTGTGCCACATCTAAGCTACATATAGAAAACCACCATAAATGATTTATTCATAAAATCTCAATGTAAATTTTCTTGAAAAATGACTTGATGTGTCTATATTACATAAATATCATTGACTGGGCAAAAATTTCATTTACCTTGAAATGACATTTAATAGCATTATCAAATTATAATTAAAATAATCATCCTTATTTTGCCCATTAAAAGCTACTATGTTGTGTTAGAATGATTTAATTTAAATTTAAAATTATTCAGTTGGCAAACAGGTTGACCTACAGCATTGTCTATTCACATGCCACAAAAACATTTCTGTTCACACACCTCAGGTAATTTTAAAATGTTCTTAGTATCTTTTCTTTTTTATTGTTAGGTCTGTCCCTATTCACCTTAAGTTCCCCCACCTTCACTTGAGAACCTGAATTGCTATTCATCATAACTGCTTCTGTGTCACTCTCTGGAAGCATGCCTATATAAGAATATATATTTTTAACATCTAGGCCAGTCTATAAAATAAAGATAAGTTATCTTTTTTTATATGATTTTTCTTTCTTTATAAAATCTTTAACTTATAAAGAAAATGTCTATTATTTATACATTGCTGATATTTTCAATGAAAAACAATAAAACATAGTTTTAGGATTTCTAACATAAAATATTTGTGTTCATGTACATTTTTTTTTCATGACTGCAGGATAAAACACCTGCTTGGAAATGACTGATTGAGGAATATGGTTGATATGTATGTATGTATATTTGAAAAGGAAAATATATGTACTTATCAATGAATACCTTTTTGTAAATGTTAAATCTCTTTGAAAACCTTTTATAAAGTAGAATTTTAATGAAAAATATTCCAATTTTATAATCTCCTTTATTTCAACTCTAACAGAACTTGGTGCTGTGTGTGATTAAGGAGCCTTAACTGTGGCACCATTGTTAAATTTATTGAACCTTTAGTATGCTATTAAAGATCTACTAACAGCATTTAATCACTGAAAAGGTTTTAAAAACATATAAGTAAAATAAGATTCTTCATATGAACAACTTTCTACTTGCTGCTCTACACTGCTAATTTGTTTTATTACACAGGCAGTTCTGAAATAATGAAATTTAACCAAAATGTCCAGGCATAGTGTATCAGCAAGTGGTGTCAAGTCTTGGGATTCAACTGGTTAAAGACCAATTCACTAATATAGTGAACATAATCATTGTTCACTTTGCTGCCGTATATAATATGATAGCCTTATGTTAAATAAGCTAAAATATCTACCTAAATAGTTCTGTGGATATGTAGCTTGGAATGAGAAACCAGTAAGCAGAATTTGAAATCCTACCCAGTTCATTACATTCACTTTCACATAAATGCCCTGGGAAAGGCGTGGACTCATCTTTTCTCTCCCCAACTATGGATTTAAATAGCAGGGTAGACTGGGATCTCTAGCCATGGTTGGCAGTCACTCTAAGAGAATAACAACTCTGAATTCAAAATTCAGCCACCTGAAGCCATACAAAGATGCATATACAATGTCTATAAAACAAAAACATGATAGATTTCAATGGCTATGGAGAACAATTATCCAGAATGCTGTTGACCCCAACAGGCATTCAACCCAGAGAAGGTTGATGGATATGTCTGTGTCTCTTTATGCATTTTATGTTCATTTCCAGGATGAAATAAGGTTTTACTATCATTTATACTCAGTTTATTCTGAAACCTGTATTAATAAAGAAAAAGAGTACAATCATTATGTCGCAATTACATGATTACCAACATTAATATTACTATCCTAATTTATAAACATAATGTTTTATTAAAAAACCATCACTATTAAAACTTTTACCATAGTTTAGTATATGCAATTGTATTATATTAGATTTCAAAGTGATATCTCTCAATAAATCTGATAGTGGAATGGGTCAACATCAAAGAGCAGAAAAATTAGAAATTCTATTTTCAGTTGAGGATGTCATGATTTATATAACTTATCAAAAGCAAGAAGGTAAATGTTGCATTTTGTTCAGATCAACATTGGCTAGCAAAAGGATGTCTTTCTATGATAGGACAAGGCACTGTTTAAATTCCCATAGCAGTCGAATATAGCTAATAGTCAGTCTTCTGAAAATCACAAAGTCAATGCAGGTGGTTCCTAATGTTCTCTCCTTGGTCATACACTCTTTCTACTTTTTATTAACAATCTATCTGTCTAAGAAAATTCTTAGATAACTAATGAACATCTATGCAGATGATAGCATTGTTTATCAATGCACTTCCAAAAACCAAGATGATCCAAACTTTGCAGCCATCTGACTTAGCTCTAACAGCTCAATGAGAAATTAACTGCCTCAAAAAACAAGTTAGTATCCTTTCATCACCACTGTTCAGGACCCAGGTTTCCTCCATTTACATTGAACAGTTCCACTCTCTTTGAACATCTATTGGATATCAAGATGACCCCTGACCTCCTCAAGTGGAACTCATCTATACATTCCATCATCAAAGATGCTGGGAAAATGGTTGGTTTACTATATTACTCCAGGAAGTATCTGACACTCTCTGCCATGTTGTATTTTTACAAAAAGTCAGTTTAGACCAAAAATGGAATACTGCTGGCATACTTGAAATGGAACTGTTCAATCACTCATCTTGATATAGTTCAAAATCATTTACACAGTCTTGTAGAGGATGACATGTTTTCTATTCTGCAGCTTCTTTCTTACAAATGTAATGTTGCAAGCCTGTTGCTACTCTGTTGCTATTTCACAGCAAAGAATAAGATGAGCTCACTTTTGTTCCACCAGTTCAGACCTTTACTTCTAGGATATGCCATGCTAAATCCACAGATTTGAATCAACCTTATTTCCTTGATGTCCCAAATGTAAGAATGAATTTTCCACTCTTACAGCTTTTTTCGATGAACTTCCACTTTATAGAACAGACTTCTGCATGGATGTGTCCATGAACACTTTAATCTTGACCACTCCAAGTCAAAGGTCAATTATTATCTGTTCTCATTATTCTCATAAATGCTACTTCCTACTAATTTCTATTCCATTTATATCACACACCTCATTCATCATTACCATTTTGACTGTAATTCTCTACCATGAGTGGCTCTCAAACCTTGTGTTGCATGATA
Source organism: Acanthosepion pharaonis (assembly GCA_903632075.3). Classification (NCBI taxonomy): domain Eukaryota; kingdom Metazoa; phylum Mollusca; class Cephalopoda; order Sepiida; family Sepiidae; genus Acanthosepion; species Acanthosepion pharaonis. Next base: position 398,715 of record CAHIKZ030001694.1, read on the forward strand.
TTCTAGTATATATATATATATATATATATATATATATATATATATATATATAACTTGAAGGAAAGCAATGCAGTATTTATTTTAATTACATAGGTAGAACAGCCAACATTCAGCAAAGACGGTTGTAGGTAGTTGATGGATGTTCAGAATTTTTTCAGTCATTTTTTAGGTGATTTGTGATTCTCTTGATTTTTAAAAAGCAAACAAAGGCTTGAAAATTGCCTAACCAAGTATCAGCCCATCATCAAACATGCCAAATTTTTATTTCAGCACATTTCAATAATATTTAGGAAAAAATATATTCATTTTGTATGTGTGTGTATATATATATATATATATATATATATATATATATATAAGAATATTTTACATCGCTACATAAAAATTTCAATATTTCAGAACCTAAAATTGACCCATCATCTGTTGTATCAAGCACTTTTTTAAGTGTAAATGCTAAAGGATGGTAGATTCTTAATCTGTCTGTTCTTTTTCTTTATTTGGATACACACACACACACACACACATATTGATTTTCCAAGTATAGCTTAGATGTGGCACAAGGCCGAAAGTAGGGGGCACCCAGTGAGAATCAAACTCTACTCGGTTGTAATTGTTCTAGTGAAGCAAGCTTGCTAACCATTACACCATCTTGAGGTACCCATACGCACACACACATATATAATATATTCATTTTTCATATAAGAATTATATCCAAATATATTCTAATGGTTATTTAGACCCTAGACTCATTCATAGATTGCAACAGGAATTACTGTCCTTCACAGGTGTGTCATAGAAATTCAATGATGGAAATTCCTGTCCTCTATAGTTGATTGGTCAAGTGATTCACATGACTTAATCAGTCTACTGATGTGGATTGATTATGTTTGAACTATTTTGGATTGTGAAATGGCCAGAAAACTTTCTATACATATCTTCAATATAAACTAGTTGGATATTCCACAAAAGAAAATAACAGATATAATAATTTCAGTGGCTGAAAGAGTAAAACCTTCTAAATCAAATAGTAAATGGATTAAATTTCAACTTGAATCCTCTTTTAATTGCTTAAATGCAAAATAGAAGCCTATTTAAAAATATACGAGTTTACTTACTTATTATGTGTACTCATACACCTTTTACTGTATTGCTTGTAATAATTGTGAAATTACATCAAAACCAAAATACCAATGCCTCTGTGGTTTATACTGCAACTGTGCAAAGCAGACCTTATATACAATTTCTGGGAGAGAGCCCCTCACCTGGTCTGACTAGTGGTTGAACATGGACAGTATATCCTAACCCTCACTCAACTGCAGGGGAAAACTGAACACTCAAGAAAACATTTGGGTCATAATGTAAAGGAGGGAAAACATGATTTTATTTTGACAAAATTTAAATTTTTTCTTTTAGATTGTGGTAAGGTATTTTAAATACTAACACTTGTAAGATAGATGAGGAAACACATTTCTTCAAAGATTATCAAATAGTTATTGATGCAACAACTTTTGGAGGCACTTCTTTTAATGTAGATGATATAGTTTATAAATGTTGTCATTACTTATCTCATAATTTTGTGATATATATATATATATATATATAGATATATAGGTGATGTAATGGTTATCAATGCAAAAAATGGAATTGGTAGACAAAGTTCAAATTCCAAATAAATCTGTTCAGTTCACTCTGCCCTTGGAAAAGGTATAAATTTATCTTCTCACCATCTTAGTATTGTTAAAATAATAAGACAGTTGGAGTTTTCTAGTCTTGATTAGTTTAAAAGGATAACTCTGAATTCCAATCTCCTGCCATCATGCCATGGCCCAATGTGAAAGGGTAAGACCTATTTCTCTCAAATCCTGACACATTTTATCCTGTGATAAACTGAGAAAATTAATGATAATGATATAACCTTATATTGTTTATATTCAATGTCTTTTCAGTGTCTTCTAAAATTGGTGATATAGAATGTAAAAATTGGATTTTCTCAGTGAAAGTTGAACTGTTTATAAAAACTAAAACATGTTTATGGTTAGTGGTTCATGGATATTGAATTCTATTTATATTAACCTCAATCTAAATCTCATTTCCTTCATCCAGTAAAAATTTGGAAAACAGAAAATCACTGATTTACTGTATTTAACCACATTTACATGTGATGTGAAATGTACCAGTCTTGACACATCCCAAAAGTTTTTGCAGTACATCATTATAAACTGCACATACCAGGGAATTATTTTATAAATATTCTTCATTGCAAGTTCATTGTAGGATAAAAATTGTTAAAACTGATTTGTTTTTTTTTTTTTTTTGGTTTTTACATGTTGATGAGTTTTCTTTTATTACCTTATTTTTATTAATTTCTAAAATATTTAAATTTTGTATATATTTAAATTTTTTTTTTACTTTATTTGTCAACTCCAAACTTAATTTTGTTAATTGCAATTACAAAATTTCCTCTTGACTTCTTTTTCTATATTCTTCAATAGAGAATTAATCATCATATTATTTTGTTGTTCTTTTGATCATTAGAATTTATATATGTAATAATAGATGTAATGTTAAAAACCATTACAATTTCATCATGTACCTTTTACAATTTACAGATATAACAAAGTAATTTGTGTATTTTAACTATACATGAAAAAAAACCTTATTTGCATTTTTACGAGTCTTGATTTTAAATAAAATTGTCAAATATATATTTGTAATTATTAAAAAATTCCTGAAACTTTTAGCTTGATATTTTTTCCCCTATAGTCAAGCATTGCAAATTGTAATATGAAGTTATCTGTGGTTTAATATTTGCACATTCTAAAGCTGTCATCAAAAGTTTGGTATTGGGTCTTTTTGTCAATAAGTGGCATATATGGTAATCCTAGATAAATTGAGTCATTAATATCATAGGTAATTAAATAACTTGTGACAGTCATTATTCTATTTTGGGGGATTGCAAGAATGCTAAAAGTATTACATGGTTGATAGGAAAAATGCATTAAAAGCAAATCCCACCCTGAAACAAGGAATAAAAGTTTTAATTTAATTACAAATAAATGTGTTCATTCATGTGTACATTTTTTTACCAAAAAACAATTTTAAAACTACCAAATTTTTTTAATTTGCAAATTAATTTTAATATTTTTTACTTTTTGGGAAGCTGTGACAAACCAATACTTTGTGGTCACATGAGAAGGTAATACAAATAAAATACATAGCAATGAATATTTTCAACCTATCCTCTGAAAAAAATGTGTTCATGTAGTTTTGTAGTTTCTTGCAAAGCTCATCAGTTGGGACTTTAACTTTTTAACTTATGGTAAATTTTTGAATGCTTGTTAACTTGTAATAGAAAATAATACAAAAACATTCCAGAAGACTATTTGTATTATAAATAAGGTTTCTGCTTATTATTAAGACTATAGGTCTTATAATCTCAACTGTTTTCACTTTTTGCTCAATTTTGCTCAAAATACTTTTCAAGTAATTTTAAAATAGCCATTTTTGTTTTGTTGAAATCTATACAACTTTGTTTTTCCTGCAAACTTAAATATTGTTGAAAGTTGAAAAAAAAAATACGAACTTGTATAAATGGAAAATAACTATAACAGTATCAGTTAAAATAATTTTGTTTAACTAACACACCTTTGTCAAATTTTATCTTTTGACATGAGACCAAAAGAAGTATTTTGCTTTTACTTTTCTTTCTACTTCAGTACACAAATTCTTGTTTAGACCACCAAAATGATTAAAGATTTTGATGACATGCTGAGTGTTGTATGAAAAGCAATCATTAATGCTGGGAAAAAAGCAAGAATAAATTTCTCACGATATCATCTGTGACGAGACAAAATTCATTTTGTTTGGAAATTTAAGTCTGAATCTATTTTTAAAAAGATTTTATTTCACACTTTCATTTTTTTAATACCTCTGACTTTAACATTTATAGAACAAAAATAAGAAAAAATTCTATAGTCTTATAGAGTGTGCTACAGGAGAGATAGATAAAAATTATATGTTTATTCAATTCCTTTCATAAGATAAGATGATTAAAAAGATCACTTAACACTAAAAGATTATTTAAACAATTTTCTGAGATAACTACTCTGTTTTTTTATTCATTTGCTGTTTAAGTATCTTTCCTTTATTTAATATTAATTAATTTGTAAAAGAAAAAAAAATATATTTTATTAATAAATTACATAATCTCTATCCTTAAAAAAATTTTACTATTGATAAATTGAAGGGAATGAAAAACATTTGAAAGTGTTTTAAAGTTAATATTCTAAATGGTGAAAAAGTTAATATCATTTGTTTTCCTCAGTGAAATATATAAATTATCTTGTATAAATTATCACCTGTAATCTTGACTCTGAAAAATTTAAATACACATACCAATTAAAAATATGGCCAGACAGCAAGTACAAAAGCTTATTTTATCCTGAACAGCTTACAACCATATCATGTCATAACATTGGTTCCCATTTGATCACCAAAGTTAAACAACATTGAGCCTGGTCTATACCTAGAATTTACTGAAATTTAAAAATCATAAAGTACTGATAAGTTTGGATGTGCAACAAGTGTAATGCTTTAACAGCTAAAATGAAAAATTCATTAGGAACTTTTTATGAAATTAAATGGGTTTAGAAATTTGTTGATAGGAAGGTCTGGATCCATCTAAATCTCCTCCAGGTGTTTAAAATGTAAGACATATGACTCAAAATCAAAAATATCAAAAAAAATTTTACAATCTAATCAATCAATTTACTCTGAACTAGGCAGTCAAACAAGTATTTATTTTAATAGATTCTTCAATGAGATGAATTTTTTTTAATTCTCTTGATATTTGGTCAAAAGACATTTCAAACAGAATTTATTTTGTCCATTTTCTCATTTTTTAAAGCAGTTGTTTATCAAACAAGCTAACAATAGAAATAATTATTACTTTTATCCTTTGTTTATTCTTGTTATTCATATTTAAATCACAATTTATAAGTATTGATAATATGTAAAATCTATCTATTAATTTATGATTGAAATATTTAAATTTGTGTATATTTTTAATTTGAATTAAGTAATTCTGTTGACATGACCTCCTCACTTGATATATTCAACTCATTCTTTGAATTTACTCACTTGATATGCTACTGCCAAACAGAGTAAAGGTTTGTATTGTTTTGATTTTGTTTAAAAAAAGCAAAATTTGATTATTGAATTCTGTTCTAAAGGATCCCAAAATAGGAAATAGATTTAGGTCAAAAAGGTCATACAAATTCAATTGCTGAAATTTGTCTCAATTTCAACATTTTAAAAACAGATAAATTCAAGACTAAAAAAAAAAACTATATTCTGTCAACCTATGAACTGATATCAAATCACTTTATTTTTGTTTTTCTCTTACATGGAAACTATTCAGAATTACATATTTTCAGCAATAGAAAATTAATATAACAGAAATTTATCTGTTAAAATCAATAGTGCCCTTTAATATAAACAGATTGAAATGTCTATACATAACATAAAACTCTGTTAAAATTTCTGGGATGAGCAGTTAACAGTATTTACATTATTTACATTCAGACTAATTTCCTCATCTTGTTGTTATAACATTTGTGCCCTCTGTCCTTTCTCAGGTGATAATCATTCTAACAAATTTGATTGAACATGGAATTTAAATTGATCTATTATTTAAAATATTTTAAATTGTTCTTGTTTCAATTGTTTCAAATTTTTTGAAATATCTCATCTTGTTCTTTCCAAAGTAATTTTTAAGATAATAACAACAAATAAATGAGAATTTTTTATAGAACATAATTAATGTAAATAATCCTATAAATGAAGCTATTTAAAAGATTTTCAAAAAAAGAAAATAAAACAATGGATTTTTTAAAAAAATTATTCATTTAAAAACTACAAACTTACAATAAAACAAAATTTTAAAAAAAGTGTGATTTAAAAATATTTAGATTATTATTAAATCTTATTGACCAAAACATTAAAAAATCTTGGCAAAAAAAGTATGGTTCAAAAATAAAAGGATTATATGTCACAAAAAAATAAATTCATTCTTTGTGTTCCAAAAATTGAAAAAAAAAAATTTCAATTTTGTTTATTTTTTTTTTTATTTTGTTTGTTTTTTAGATAATGTTTTCAGCCTCATTCATCAGGCCATCTTTAGGAATATCTGATTTAATTAAAATTTTTTTTATAGTCCAAAGGTGCCCAATAAAAAAAGATTATAAGGATGACTGATTAATGAATTATTTTTAATTTTTTCAATCCTCACATCAGATGTTCTTCTTTGAAATATATGATATATTGATGCTCAAGATATTATGATTTATTTAGCCAAATTAAAATGGCAAAAAGTTGGAACCAGTAAAATAACCTTTAAATGATGTCAAATTCAATAATCAATTCACAAAATAAAAAGAATTAAACAGTTAAGTAATTATGCAAAAGTCAAAATGATTATTCAAGGTCATGAATATTCAAGAAATTTATTCAAGATCAGTTATTCCTGAAAGATGAAACAGTGATAATGTGCCACTTTTTTTAGTGGTTTCTCTGTATTTTCTACTTGTGATACTATTTCTTGCTGAACCAAAATGGATATCACTGACTAATCCAGGCCTTGAAATCTCAACTACCAGATAACTGCAACACCTTATTAATAAAAAATTATGTTTACAAGGTCCCAAAGACATGAAGGGATCTGTTTTTGGAACTTTTTAAATTCAATGTTAAAAAAATTTTTATAAATTATAATATTTTAATCCTTTTTTTTTTTTTTTTTTGAAATTTTAATCAATAATAATTATTGAAATGATATTTAACTGTTCTTCTCATCTAAAGTTGTGTTAAATATCTTTTTTAAATACAGGTTTGATCATTTACCAGATGTGAAGTGAATACAGATGATTGTGCTGGCCATAAATGTGCTAAAGGTTCCACATGTAAAGATGGCATTAATAACTACACTTGTCTTTGTCCTCCAACTTACAAAGGTAAGTTATAGCTTTTAAATAAACAATAAAATATTAACATATTTGTTAATAATGTTAATTATTAAAAAAAGGTATATTTATAAAATTTTGATTATATATTGAATAAGGTAATCATTTCTGTGTGTATTATGTAATGGTTATCAAAAAAAAAAAAATGGAAAAAAGCAGGATGAATTCAATTTTCAACAAAAAATTTGTCATTCAAAAAAATTTTTTTAGAAAAACTATTTAAGGTAATAATAGTTATTAAAAAAATATAAATTTTTCCTTTAGGGATGTTTGAATGGTTAATGGATAGCATTGAAGTTCAAATTTAGTTCAATTTGTTAAATTTTCTTACAATAAAATTTTTTGAGAAATTTTAATTTTTTTTTTTCCAAAATGGGGTTAAATAAATGAATTTTTATGGAAAAAAATCATTATTCTCAAAAGATTTTATCAATATTCAGACAAAAAAATAAATTATTCTTACAATCAAAAATTAAAGATTTAAATTTTTTAAAATGGTTTGATAAGCTCATTTAAAAATCAAATCAATCAACATTTTTTTGTCAGGATCTGGACAAATTTAATAAAAAATCATAGCAAAGACATGTAAAAAAATTTCATTATTCTTCTCAAAGAACAGTCAAAAAAAATTTTTATTAAAGAAGTTGGAATTATTTGATTATTTGTATCAGAAATGGTGTTTATTTGACAAAATTTTTTTAAATAAAAATTATTATTTCTCAAATTTTGTTTTTTTATTTTATATTTTTTCAATTTCAAAAGAATTTAAAAAAAATTAATATATATGGTTTAGGTTTAGATGGGAAAATATCAGTTGTTTTTTAATAAAATGAATTGAAAAGAAATTTTTCATTTTAAAGGTATTTTATTTAGGTATATCCATGAGATCGCTAAAAAAAAGAGCATAGCATGATGAAAAAGACGCCAAACTTGACGAAAAAACAAAATTTTATCGTCTAAATGTTTTGTTATTATTAAGAGGAAAGATCAAAGTATTTTTGGGGGGTTTTTTTTTTTTTTTTTTTTTAATCGTTCCTAGCACGTCCGAAATTTTCGTTAAAAAAATTATTTTTTTTTTTTTTGAGTCAGCAAAATTGACAAATAATCATCATGCAACCTTTTTTTTTCCATTTTATAAAAAAAATGAAAATCTCAGTTTGAAATTTTTTTAAAAATCAATTATCATTTTTTCAAAACTTATTTTAAGAAAATCAGAAATTATAATGTTTATTTAAAATATTTTGAACCAAACTTAACTTAGCTTTAAAAAAAAAGATGTAATTTGAAAATAAAACAAAGCAGGTCATAAACTTTTCGCGTCACTTGACAGGTGATGAATGACATATTGACGGATTACGTGAGGATAATTTGTTCTATGGAAGGAGTAAAGTGAAATTATTTTGATTTAAGTGAACAAATTATTTACCTCGTTATTTTTAAGGAAAACTTTCAGCGCTCTAATTTTTTTTGTTTTTTTTTTTTTTTCACCTTTACGTTTATGATGCTTTATGGAAAATATATTATAAAGGAATTAAAATCAGACTGTTAAGAGTGAGATTAAATTTCATATTTCATAACAAAGGTATCTATTAATTTATAGGTACCTTTCTTATGAAATTTTATCAGAAGTGTACATAAAATACTATAATTTTATGTACATTTATTACATTTTACTGTGTTATTTGTATTTCCATTCATTTTATTATTAATTTTGATATTTCATTTATGGAAAAATGTCATAACTGAGATTAATATAAAAATAAGATCATATAAATTTCATAAGATGATACTGATACTTGTAGGTACCCTTCTCAGTTGAAATTGAAAAATCAAATTAACTTCTCCACACGTGTTTCGCAAAAGTAAAGGCCTTAACAGCGGAGAACAATGCTTAACTCAAATAATGCAACTTAATTGTATTCTGGTTGGTCTTCCGTACTTTATAATTACAGCTCTATTATAAACACAAAATTACATTTTTTAATTACATGGATCTTCTGATTAGTCAAAATGATACAATTTACAAACGCGCTAAAAAAAGATCTATCTCATAAGGACACTTAGAAAAGTGGATGCGGCTTTTTAACTAATTTTATAATATTTTAACAACTTAAATGTAAAATTCTATTATAATTAAAGAAATAACAAATAATTGTATTAAAAATTCATTTTCATCGAAAAATCTTTTTGCTTTCAGAAAATATTGTCCATATTCATAAAAACAACTAAAAGTAAATAAAAGCATTTGAAATTAAATAATATCTTTGTTTTATTGAGTTTTGTATGTGACAATTCAGAGCTGATTTTCAGGTGGAGGGGTCCAAAAAAAAAAAAAACATGATTTGCATTCCTCAAAGCCTTGTGTTTTTTAACTATTGTAATCACTAAAACCGATGGACTCTCAATTTTTCTAGAGTTTTTCATAAAATTAGTTATGGGGGGGTAATAAATATAAAAAAAAAAATTTCTGCCATGACTTTAATAAAAAAAAACATATTTATTATAATTTCGATCATCTGTGAATAGTTTCTGAAAGTTTCATTAACATCCGACAATTATTTTTATTTTTGTAAGATTTTCAAAATTAATATGTATCATAAAAAAAAACGTGCTAAAAATTGTCTATGTTATTTTACTAGTTCCTTGTTGATACAAAAGAGAAACAAGGTTTTTAAATCAAAATTTAGAATGTTCTAAAAAGAAGGAAAAATTTTTAAAAAATAATTAAAAAAAACTTTAGTCTTTCCTCTTAATAATAACATAAACATTTAGACGATAAATTTTTGTTTTTTAAAGTTTGGCGTCTTTTTTCATCAGACTATGCTCTTTTTTTAGCGATCTCTTGGAGGTACCTAGGTTATAAAAATTTTTAAAAAATCAGATTTAAATGTGTGTCTGTGTGTGTGTGTGTGTTCCTTTTTTATATGGGATTGATTTTAAATTTTTCAAACGAAAAAATCCTATGGTTTTTTTTTTTTTTCAAACATTTTATTTTTTTTTGTTTTTACAGTTTTTTTTTTTTATTTATATGAATTTAATTTTTAAAAAATTATTTACAATAATTGTGAAAAAAAAAAAAAAAATTCACCAATAAAGATTAATTGTAAACATTTTCTTTGTTTGTTTAAATTTTGACAATTTCATAAAAAAAAAAAAAAAAAAACAAATTAAGTTGTCATTTTTTTTAAACTTAAACAATAATCTTTATACAATTTTATTTTGGATCAGATATTGGATATGATATTATGATATATGTTATTCATTTTTTAAGGGCAAGACAAATAAAAATTTCAAAACAAGTAAAATGTTTTTGAAAAAATATTTTAAAATTACTTATCATAATTTCATTTTTCTTCCTTATCAATATTTGGTTAAAACTTAATCATCAAGAAATATGTATTTATCGGAAATAAAACAATTACTATATTTTGCATTTTAACATCAAAAATTTAATTTTGAATTTAAAATTTGAAATTATTTCAAAAAATAAATTATTTTTTGGAAATTGTTTAAATAAAAAAAAATACAATTTAAAGGATTTTTAATCAGAAATTTTTTTAAAATAAAAAAAATAAAAAATCTAAAATTTTTTTTCAATTTGAAGAATGCAGGTATTTAATTAAGAGAATTTAAATTTATAATTATATAGGCAATAATAAATGATTAAAAGAAAAAGATAGAGTCTTTGGCAGATAAATTTTACATACAGCATTTATAAAATATCTTTCTTAACAAAATCTATTTTTATTAAAAGAAAAAAAATATTGAAATAAAAGCAATATGGAAAAAAAACTAAAAGAACAAAAAATTTGCATCTAAATACATTAACACCAAAAAATTTAAATATAAAATTAAAAAATTGTTTAATTCAATTTAAAATTGAAAAACTGATGAAAATTTTTCATTTTCTAACATTTAACACACAAATATATATGAATATATTTTAAATATATATTTATATATATTTATATTTATTGATTTGCAAGCCATTTATTTTTAAACAAATTTAAAAAACTAAAAAAAAAAAAAAAGGGAATCGAAAAAAATAATTTTTTTCAATTTTTTTATAAAAATTAAACCCACCATCTTTTTATCTTTTCAAATAGATTTTGCATTAAAAAAATTTTTTTTTATGGTTTAAATTTTTTTACTATCTAAAGGGTTTTTATAAATAAAGTAAGTAAATAATTGATTTGGATCTTTAATATCATGTTTAAATCATAATCTCAATAGAAATTACAAATTTTAAAAAAGTGTAACCAAATTTATAAATCTATTTTAAAATGACAAACTTTTTCTGAGAAATTTTTTACGAAAAAGGAGCAATAAATAAATTATTTTTGTTAAAATAAAAAAAAAAGATTACGGAAGAATTTCTACATATTTTTTTTTTATTATAAGGTTTTACAATGTATATATATATATATATATATATATATATATTTAATCTTAGGTTTCATGGACAATATTTTGAATTTTTTTCATGCATTTGGATAAAGTAAACAGCAAAATAAAATATTAAAACATTTTAAAATCTTAATATTTCATTCTTTTTTTCATTTTTTGTAATTATGATAAATAAAAGATGTGTTAAAAATGTATTTATAACAATGCATCTTATATCAAAAATTTGCATATCTATTTAATCATACATTTTTAACTTATGATCCTACACAGTTATTTTTTTAAAAAAAATCTCTCTTATCTCTTTCCTTTTAAATTTTTTTAATATAAATATATATATTTTTAAATTTATCAAAATGAATTTTTTATGAATGTTTTTTTTTCATGTTTTTTAATATTCAATTTTAGGGATGAAAAAAATTTATTGAAAAATATTTAAAAAAAATTTTTTTGGAACTATTGTTAATTCTTTCTAAAAAAATTTGAACCAATAATTTTTAAAATTAAATTTTTACAGACAAGGAACCTTTAAAAAATCAAATAAAAAAAAAATTGAACAAATTCATTTGATTTTTTGAAAGGTTCAGAATTAATGGTTTTTTTTTTTCAATCTTGAGTTCCAGTAAAAAAAAAATTATTTTCTTTTTATTAAATATATTTAAAAAAAAAAGAAAAAAAGATTAATTTACATTTAATAAAATTTTTTTAAAAAAATTTTTTTTTTTTTAAATTTTGGATATTATTATTTCGGAAATTTTTTAGAACAATGAAACCTATGACCTTATTTTTTATAAATAACAAATTTTTTTAAATAAATGAAGCTGTAAGAACTATAAAATAATTTATTTGCCCAAAAAAGAACCAAAAATTTTATACATTGAAAATATCCTATACATATTTCTAAGTAATTTCAATTTTTTTGTCTATTTTAGAAAAAATAAATAAACAAATAAATTTAATTGTCTAATATGCAATCTGATTTGTATTTTTTAATGAATCTGAATTACTTTTAAATAATTTTTTTTTTTTTTTTAATTAGCAGAAAAATGCTTTTTGTTACCTTCTTACAAATTCCCAATTTTTTTTTATTCATTTTATATTTTTTTTAAATTTTTTTTTTATTTTTTTTCTGTAAACAACTTAAACAGTCTTATTTTCATTGACCCGGGGTTTAACATCTTGTGTTGCAGTAGTTTATTCATCCTTAAAAACTTCATCTCATTCTTAAATAAATAAAAAAGAAGTAAAACAGTAACCAGACTTTTTCTGATTATTCACTTCCACTTTTATAGATTACTATCTTTTGAATTAACAAACATTTGATTATATAAATAAAGATAATAAAAAATTCTTTTTTTGTCAACATATTTTTTAAATCTGAGTTGAACCACTTTAATAAAACAAAACTAATTTCTGTCACATGTTGGAAAAAATGAAATCAACGACAAATTATCAATTCTCAAAAACATAAAGCATAAAAAAAATGTTTTAAGCATTTTTAGAGAAGAGAATGGATCAAAAATATTTAAGTTTAATATTGGAAATAAAAAAAATCCATTTGATTTGATATAGAATTAATTGCAAATATCTAAATACAAATTAAGCATCTTTGCCACATATCAATTCAAATTGGTCTCATTTATTGATTGACAGAGCTTTTAGAGTAGAAAAACTGGTCGAAGCAACAGAAATTTACTTCACAAAAAAGCCTATATTTCCCATGGAGAATTTTTAAGAAGCAATCAAAAGTCCTAGACCAACAATAACACTAAAAAAAGGAAAAATATTATATACATTGTTTATTTTTTTATTTTGAAAAGGGACCAGGATTAATCTTGCACAAATCAAAATTTGATCTTGCCTGATAGTTTGATTTGTATAAGATTTTAAAGATCAAATATGGATTTAGAATCCGACAAAGAATAAGATAATGAACAAACAGAAAAAACAAATCAAGATAACAAAAAAAACAAAATTTTAAAAGCATCTTTAGAGATTCTTTAAAAAGAAAAGACAATCTTCAACGTCCTGGAGGACATACATATATATATATATATATATATATATAGGCTACTGTCTCCTATAATAGTTCATCTATCCTATGCCAACCACCATCCATGCGGCAGGTTGTACTAGGTTACATGTTACCAGTAGAAAGCCTGACCTGACATGAATTAATATTTTCACAAAGTATAGATTTTTGCTGCTAGAACTTTTGAAATATTTACAAAGAACCGCTTTAGAAGGATCAAAGTTCTTGTCTTTATTTTTTTTTTATTGATAAAATTATTTTTAAAAACATAATGTTTTTTGTAGTAATTAAAGAAGCATGGGCCAAGTGGATTTTCCATACTAATACCATTAGTTTGGGCGTAGATGTTGCCATTATGGTCTTAGAAGGGACTTTCATTGTACATGCATATAATAAATTTTTGAGGATATTTGGTTTGATGAATGGAGATGGGATAGAATTATTTATGTACACAGAGTTAAGGATAATGTCAATGGTTTCATCAACAGGGACAATTGTGAATAAATTTTCAACATAGTGATGCTAAGATGCCTTGGGTTGGTTTTGTACATTTTAAATTTTGGAAGAATTCGTAGGTGGATATGATGGGGTAATGATGTCATTAAGGAATTTTGATAGCTCGTAGATAGGGGTTGAGATGTGGGAAATGATTGGTCATAGTTTGTGTATTTTTATATTTCCATATAAGTATCCAGGTTGATAGTCTCCGATGGCTTTTTGGATTTTCAGGGAACCATGTGTCCGAGTTGGGATTAGTGATTGGTGTAGAATTTCAGTTTTGGTCTTCTTTGTAAGGAGATCAAATTTAGGTTGGAGGTGGTAATTTGACCCTATATTTAAGAATTCTTTTTGTTCATCTGTTAATTTATGACTAGATAGATTTATATATTTATCATTGCTGTTGGGTAGTAGTATGTTTCCTTGGTATAGTTTACATAGACAAATAAGTATAAAAAAAATGCTATGTAAGTTTGTGTTCATTAATGCTAACATTGAGGTGTTACACTGCTTCTTTATATTCAGGTTTGGTCAAGGTGTTTTTTAGTGTCTTATGTTTGTGGATTTCGTTATTTATGTGTTGGATGTCATTTTTAACTGTTTTTATTTGCCTTAAGACAAGGTTTTTTTCTGAATGTAATAGTGTTACTTTTCTTTTTTATATAGGTCATGTCATTTGATAATTGTGTATTTATGCAGCAATTGCTCTTTTATACATGTTTCATTTAAAGACAACAGACAAGGTACTGCGATTAAGTTTTTTATTTAATTTTTCTTGTGTTTAAACAAATGTTTTCTTTTCCAAACACAGTGTGTGTGTGTGTGTGTAGAAACTGTCCAAGTGTTCTGCAATTCCAAGCACTTTTGGCTATACTTTTAGCCATTATCAAGAATGATTTTATTTTTACTTTTTAACTGGATATATAGGTTATGTGTATGTATCTAAAGTTATATGGATGTGTCCAGAAAAGAAAGCACTTGTTCGAATGCAAGAAAAATTAAGTAAAAAGCTTAATTGCAGTATCTTGTCTGTCATCTTTAATGGAACACACACATATATTGTATGACAAAGTGGAAAAAGTTTACTTGTGATGTTTTGTTCATCAGGACTTCATCAGACTAAATTTTATGTTGGTAGGACTATAAATGCATGCAACAGAGAAATTTTAGATTTTTTTTTTTTTATCTAGCCAAATTCATTTAGTCTTTTCCTTTCCTTAAGGTTTCTCCTATGTATTTTTTTGTGACAATTATTACAGGCAATGGAGTAAACGATACCAGCATATATGAAAAAAATAACTACTGAAACACAAAAATTTAACAAGGAAATTAATTAAAAATTAAAACAAATCATTGTATAGACTCATAGAATATCATCCTAGAACACCCAAACTTTACAGTCTCCCTAAAACCCACAAAACTGGTATTCCAATGCCCCACCTCCTAAACTAGCAAAAGCCATAACAAAAATTCTAGCCCCTCTCCTTGAAACAATCAGTTCATATAAAGAACTTAGACAGCCTAGCTAAAAAATTAAGGGAAATGAACATGATTGACAGATGTATGACCAGTCAAAATCCCTCTACACCACTGTCCCAGTTGAAAAATGCCTAAATATCATAAAAAAGCATCTAACACAAATCAAAGATAAAGCTCTTTCTACCAACAGTGGAGTGATGGCATATATCTTAGAAAATCTTGAATCAAGTCCTTTCCAAAATATTTTACCCAAACAATCAATATACTTCCGTTATATTGATGATACTCTACTTATATATATATATCCTTGTGATACCAATTTACTTGACTTACTAGATCAACTAAGCAAAGTCAAACACAAAATGGAATTTACATATAAAATGGAAGAACACAATTCCTTACCCTTCCTAGATATCAAGCTACACCACGTTAACAACAGTTTAAAACTGTTTCGACCAGAAATCAATCAACAAAACATCTTATTCCCATCATAACAATAATAAATTCCAGCATAATCATTGGATTCTACCTAAAAGTACTAAAATATAAAAGTGGATTATTTACACAAAAAGAAAAACATTGGAAACATATTCAAAATTTTTCCAAAAAAACCCTAATTAAGCTCCTAAAATATTCCAATTAAAAAAATTTTTAAGCCCCTCCTGAGAAAAAACCTTTAATAAAAAAATATATTATTTTTGATTACTATATCAATACATCTACAATCAAGAAAAAAATCTATCTAAATTCAACATAAAATTTGTTACTACTAATTCAAAACGATAAAAGACTTTGTCAATATTAAACAAGAATAAGCTAAAACCTGAAGGAGTTTTCTCCATCACCTGTAATAATTGTCACAAAAAATACATAGGAGAAACCTCAAGGAATCTTAATAAAAGATTATATGAACACAAAAGGGATATTTTTAAAAAATGTCAAATGCATTGGTTACCCACCGTAATGTGACTGACAAAGGAGAAAATAATTCACTGCGACATAAATGTCTAGAGAATGCCTTATTCACATGGTCATTTACCATAAATTTACGCCTTGCCTCTGACAACATTTCACCATACCTGGCAGATCTTCTAATATTACAGTGTGGAATGCCTACTTACAAAAGTGATGGAAAAAAAAAAAAAAGAAAAAGACTCTAAATAAATTTGACTAGATAAAAAAAAAAATTATAAAATTCCCAGCACCCCTCTGTCATGTACATCTGTAGTCCTACCAACATAACAAAATTTAATTTGATGAAGTTCTGAAAGACAACATGCATGACAAGTAAACTTTTTCCACTTTGTTATATAATATATATACTTCCAGAAATGCCTGGATAAAATAGTAAGACATCAACACAACGGATAAAACTTTAGTGAAATTCAACAAAACAGGAAACTTCTATAAATTAATGACAAAGGACTACAACGATCTATAAGGATTTACACAAGAACTATAATGACCTCAACATGGTGGAGAATATTAATACTAGCAGTAAAAAAATGATAGATGAACTGAAGATTAGTGATAGAGTAGGCCAACTATATGAAACCTTAAAGGACCACAAACCAGATTTCGAGGTTAATCCGACTACAAGGATTATAAACCCAACAAGACAAATTGGAAAAATTAGTAAAACAATCCTTGAAAGGGTAAATCAACAAATTAATGAAAAAATAGGCCTGAAACTTTGAATTAATACCAAATACATGACAAACTGGTTTGCTTATATAAAGGAGAAAACAAACTGTACACTAATGCAGTTTGATATTGAAAATTATCAATCAATATCTAAAGAACTGTTCATGAATGCATTGGATTTTGCTACCCAGTACATGGATATTACTGAAGAAGAAAAGAGCATTATTATAAATGCAAAAAAATTGGTACAGATACATAAAGGTGAGCAATGGATAAAAAATTCATATGACCACTTTGACATCACAATGGGATCACTAGACTCAACTGAGTCTTCTGATTTCATAGGTCTTTTTATATTATACAATCTTACAGCACACTGTGAAATTAATATAACTGACATTGGTTTATACAGAAATGATGGATTTATGGTTATAAGGAACTCTACTAACTTTAAAATCAATAAAATTAGAAAGATATTATATAAAGAATTTAAAAGCCTGAACTTAAAAAAAAGTTAACTTCCTTGAGATAACATTAGATTTAATGAAAAATGAATACATACCTTATAAAAAAACCAATACCAATCCTTTATATATACACCCTAAATCAAATCATCCTCCATTTATTTTATTAAGCATATACCTTTATCTATTGGAAAAAGAATAAGTACAAATTCAGCAAATGAGAAGATTTTCTGTGAACATATTATTTTCTATAATAAAGCTCTAAAAGATAGTTTTGGGTTTTTGTAGCCACTAACTTATATTAAAAATGAAACTGGGAAGCAAAAAAAAAAAACAGAAGTAGAAAAATAATTTGGTATACCCCCCATACAGCCAAATGGTAAAGAACAAATTAGGACAAAAATTCCTTGCATTAATAGTTAAACACTTTCCTAAAGAAAGTAAACTAAGTACTATTTTCAATAAAAAATACACAAAAAATTAAGTTACAGCTGTACTGAAAACTTAGAAAAAAATTATTAAGAAACATAATGCTAATATCTTCAATAAACACTTAGACCAAAACCAAAGAAATTTAGACAATATAAAAATAAAACAAAAACAGATGAAGATAAACAAAAATTATGTAACTGTAGAAACCCTCATAACTGTCCTCTACAAAATAAATGTTGCACGGAATCATTAGTATACCAATGCAATATCTCATCTATTGAGAATCCTGAAAACATAAAAATCTATATAGGTTGCACAAGCCATGAGTTCAAAAAGAGGTTCAATCAACATCAAACTTCATTTAGGATAAATAAATACAGAAATCAGACATCCCTTTCAAAATATTTCTGGCACTTAAAAGAATCCAATAAAACACCTACAGTAAAATGGAAATTAATAAGAAAAGCTAGAATATGTAGGTCATTAAATGACCCATGTCCTTTGTGCATACATGAGAAACTATATATTACTAAGTTTATAAAAAATAAAAATTTACTGAATCAAAGAAATGAAATAGCTATTTTTTGCCGTCATTGTCAAAAATTTTCCTTAAATAATAATTTAAAAAAAAAAAAAAAAAAAAAAAAAAATGGGAGCTGGTAATATACATACTTATATTTGATATGAAAAAATAATTTTAAATAATTTAAGTAATTCTATTACATTTACTTGTTTTAAAAAGAAATATAGTCTATTAGTAATTAAGAGTAAAAATATTTTAAAATTGTAGTTAAATAAAACGTATTCTAACAAACATCCCTTTTAAAAAAAAAAGTATAAAGAAAAAAAAAATGCCGAAAATTTTTTTTGCCGTTAATAAAAAAAAAAAAAACCCAGATGACATGCATTTAACGGATGTCAGAATTCATTGAAAAAGAAACCCCTACCCTCCCTAAACTTAACCTTTTTTTCGAACGTAAGTCATAATTGATACAATAGTTAATAAAAATGAACACGCTACTGCCCCTGTCTGAATGATTGGATTTCTCTGTATCCTTGGAAACAAAAAATTATGAATTTATATGTGCGTTTAAAACTCAGTAAATTTAAAAATAAGTTATTCCAAAATTCGCTTGAAGATGAAACAGAACTAATGTTTTTAATTTAATTATATAATTAAATTTGAAGTTTTTAGCTTCCATTTTTGAAACATGGTTATTACTGTGTAGCGAAAAAACCATATTTTAAATCAGTTAATTTATAATATTTATGCTCTATAAATTTATATATATATATTTATATATATAAAAATAAAATAAAAATATTGGATTATATATCGGATTATATCTTACTTTTAGTTTATTTATATATATATATATATATATATATATATATATATATAAAATATATAGTATTTATTTGGAATAAAATTTTTTATTTTTATTTATATTCAAATCAATTTTTGATTTAAATGTTTTTTTAAAAATAAAAAAGAACAAACATAAACAAAAAAACATGAACTATTTTATTTTTTTAAAACCTAATTTTATTTTTTTTTTCTGAAGAATCAATAGAGTTTATCATATATATATATATATATATATATATATATATATATATATATATATATAAAAAGTTTGGTAATCTGTATGGATAATTTTTAAAAAGGATTTGTAATAAATAGATCAATGTCAAATCAAAAAGAAAATTAAAAACTGTTTTAAAAAAAGAATAAATTTATTCAATAGACCATAAATTTGTCTGTTTTTTTATTTTAATTAATTAATATATAATATATAGATATATATATATAATTTTCCATTTCAAATTTTAATTAATTTTAAAATAAATATTTCCCCAAATTTTTCAGTATAGATTTTTTGTTTTGCTTCATTATAATTTTAATGAGAAAAATTTTCACCATTATATAAATGTTATTAAAACAAAAAATAAATAAAAATAAATTTTATATGTTTTTTGTCTTTACCCATTCAATTTACTCTAAAATATCAATTAGGGTTTCATTACCTCATACTTATTGAAATATATAATTTAAAAAATTTAAATGATATTTACAAAGAAATAAGAATTTTATATACTTTAATCTATCCCAAAATTTTGCTATCTGAACACAGTACTAATTAAATATTAAAAAGATAAACTTAAAAAATATTATGGACAATTTTTTATATTTTAAATATTTTATAATTTTCTTTTAATTTCAAAAGAAACTCTTATCCTTTTTAAGGACCTTTTTCTTTTTTGTCACCACCCCAAAATGAATATGATTGACTATTGATGAATGAAAAACCTAATTCAAAAAAACTTTTTAATTAAAAAATTCCCT
The DNA here is from genome assembly GCA_903632075.3 of Acanthosepion pharaonis. Classification (NCBI taxonomy): domain Eukaryota; kingdom Metazoa; phylum Mollusca; class Cephalopoda; order Sepiida; family Sepiidae; genus Acanthosepion; species Acanthosepion pharaonis. Next base: position 419,034 of record CAHIKZ030001694.1, read on the forward strand.
TTTTTCTTTCAAAAAAATTATTACTTTCAAATAATGCATCAATTGATTTTGTAAAAATTATTTTGTTAAAAGTAATTTGATTATAAAATTTAGAATGTCTTGATTTCTGTAATTTTTCTTTTTTTTCATTTCACTAATGTTTTTATAAAGAGAATATTTTAGAATTATTTCAAATTTCCTAATTTTGACTTCTTTCAATTTTTTAATTTTACTAATGCCAACCTTTTCAAATATATCAAATTTTTTTTAAAAAAATAAAAAAAAATTTTTAAAAAAAAAAAAAAATCTATTTAATTCTTGTCATTTCTTTGTCTTTATTTATCAATCTATTGGACATTAAGCTTTAATTAATAATTCCTTTTTTATTTATTTTCTTGAATATCATCTTTTTTCCTTTTATGTTTAGAAATTAAACAACATAAGAATAGTAAATATGATATTAAATTTCAGAAATTAATATAAAATGGATTTTATAAACAATGTTACACCAAGAATAAAAACAGTAGAAAAAGTTAAAAAGATTTTTTGGCATTTCCATTTTAACTTATAAAAACATTCAATATAATGAAGACATTTACCAGCCATGAAAGATTTTTTTTTGATTTTTTTTTTTTTTTTTTTTTTTTTGATCTTATCGTTTCAAAAAAATTATTTATTTAAAATACTTATGCTGAATAATAATTTGTTCTGAAGAATAGGAATAGCTATATTTTAAAAATTATTTTTATTTATTATTAAATAACCAATATTAGTATTCAAAAAATGACAATTTCCCATTTCTATTCTTTTCTTATCTGAAAAAAATAAAACTTTTAAATTCTGGCTGTTTTTTGGTCATTTTCATTTTTTAATAATCCATATATTCATTAAGAAAGTTGTTTGTTTTTTCAATAGATTTTTTTTAATTTAATAGCATTTTTACTTTAAAAATGAATTGTAACTTGGAAATTCAAAATTTTTTGTTTCTTATTAGGATCAAATTTGCAGGCCAAATGTTTAATCATATGACCTTTGTAAATTCAGACAGAAACTGTTAAATGGATATCAAATTTTAATCTGAAAGAATCAAATTATATTAAACTGAATTCTCTGTTCCTGGATATTTTCCTCTTTTGAATGGATTCTAGTGTCTACATGCCTGGACTTGGTGTCTATGTTAAATGAATATCAAAATAAAAACAAATTTTTTTTTTTTTATGTCCAGATTGTACTTAAATAAATTCCAGCTTTCACTAAAATTTAAAACATTATATATCTTTTCCTTTATCATTATAATTTATATATATTATAACTGTTGCTTTATAAGACAGATTTATAATAAAAATATATAATATATTTTTTCTACACTTTTCTGCAAATATTTTTTATTAAACTTATTTCAATGCCTTTAATAAAATAATTTTATATGTTAATTGTCATCTTGATTTTGAATTTCTCAAACAATTCAGTCTCTTTCAATAGAAGTTTAAATATGTTTTTTAAGTAACTCTGAAGTTCAACATTCTTTTTTGATCTCTTTTAAGTTTCTTTCCCAGAATATTAAAGACAAAAAATTGAATGAAGCTAAATTTTTTCAAAATTTTACAACTATAACGAAAATTAGTTAGTGCCTAGTAGAATATATCTTTAATAATCTCCCCATAAACACATTTTACAAAAAGAAAATAATAAAAGAGAACATCGATTTATTAAAAATTTTTTTGTTTAATCTCATTTTGTTATTTCCTTTATGATTATTTTAAATTTTATTTTTAATCACCTTGTTGAGAAATGTTGATTCTAATCAAACTTCCAACGGAAAATTGGAATCAAATAAATATTTGTAGGAAAACAATGCATAAAAATAAATATAAATTTCTCATAAATTTCTCTATTTATATCTTTCCGAAAATAAAAGATCTTTTTTTTAACTGTTGATAAATGTCTTTTCAAAAAATTTAAAATCACTATAGATTTTATAGAATGAGATTTGATATATACAAGATGGGTGGAAAGATATAATGAATTAATATTTGGATAATATTAAATAACTCATTGGATTTAATAAAAAAATTCCTTTGTATTTAAACAAAAAAAAAAAAAAAAATCAATTTTGTTTATCATTTTTAATGATTATTTATAGAATATAAATATAATATATATATATATATTTTCCATCTGAAAAAAATAAAAACATTTGAAATGTTGACGAAAAAAAAGGCCACAAACTAAAAAAAAAAAAAAGTATTATTGTCAAAAATTAATATTAAGATTGAAAAAAAGATTTGTTTTTTTTAATTACGAAAAAATTTTTTTTGATTCTAAAACATTTGAAATTTTAGTTAAAATGAAGTTCACATTTTTTTATAAAATTTTCAAAGGAAATTACTTAATTTCATGAAAAAAAAAGAAAACCTTCCTATTTCTTGAATTTATGAAACCAAATTTTAAAATAAAAATAAACCAGAGATTTTTGTTTGATTCCTCTATTTTAGAAACTGGAAAAGATTGAATGTTAGTAAACATATAAAATGGAAGTAGCCATTCCTTAAAGATGAGAGAAAACCCAGAGTGATATATATGAATGATTTTATAATACTTCAACACTAAACTGAGTCACATGCCATTAAAATTCATATTTTGATAGTCAAAGTAAATTATTCTGTTTTAAAAGTTTGAATAATTGGTAATATTTGATCTTCAAGATTACAGCCAGAAAATGTTTTATTTAAGCAATATCAATTGAATTCAAAAAATTTTTTTTTTTTTAATAAGGAGAGAAAAAAATAAAATCAGAATTTTAATTTTTTGATCAAATCCTAGATTCATTTACTAATCTGCAGTTTTAATAATAATTATCATTTAAAAGAAAAACTAAATGCATTGTAAATATATTTTTTTTAATAAAATCTTTTGTTGATTTGATCTAAACTGATGATGGGATTCTTGCATGCTTTGACAAATTAGTAAACAACTGTCAACTTTCAGATTATGAAGAGAATATCAAGCTTACACGCCAATAACCATCAGCCTGTTTATTTTATCAAATTTGGAGTTCTGATGTCTAATTTATCCCTTCTATTCTTAATTTATCCCCAAGGAAAAAATATTTTTCATGAACTTAAAAGAAACCTTTTTAAATATAAAAAAAACATTTGGAAATTCATGTTTTTAATCTAAAAAGCTAATTGTTCATCCAATTTAATTACATATTTCTTTTTTATGATTAACACAAAATATTTCTACTGGGAAAGTTTTAGTCTTATGACATTATTTTATATATATATATATATATATATAGTCCGTGTTTTTGATCAAATGAAAAGTCTAGAAACAGTAGTATTAAAAAATGCTCAATACACATATAAAGAAAATAAAATAAAAATTTAACATTCATAGCTTTTGAATTTAAAAAATTAGGAGATCAGCTGATCTTGTTACCTTGGTTTCAATCTTTTAATATCTTCAGGTGCTCCAGACTAAATAATTTCTTAATGCTTTATTTAAAAATAAATAAATGTGCAAGCGAATAATAATAATAGGGGAGAAGAAAAGTAAGGATATTGAAATTTTATATGAAACTTACATGCTTTTATCTTTTATCTTGGTCCATGCAAACTCAAAAGAAACATTTTCATGTGTATGCATCATGCCATTATTTCTGGTTTCTGGATGAAAGCATGTACATTTCATATATCCCACCCCCACCCCCTGACACAATTTGATTATCCTTGATTTTCTCTTTTTTTAAAATTGCCATCACATTGTGCATTTATTTATTTTTGAATAATAAAAAATTAGGAAATTATTTTTGAGGAAACCACCTGAAAGTAAAAGTTGAAACCAAGGTATGAATGATAGCTAATCTTCTAATTTTTATATTTATATAGGTACTTCCACTATTTTGCCATAAATTTTCAATACCTAAAATTTAAAATGAATTTTTAAAAATAAAAAAAAAATTCTTGAAGATTTCATTTTAGCTTTAATTGAAAGCTTAATGATTAAATTTATTATTTCCATTAAGTAAAATATTCTGCTGTATTTTAGATAGAAATTATATAGATTGAAAAGTCAAATTTAATTTCAATTTCTTAAAATTTTCTTAAAAGCAGCCATTTTCTTTTTTTTTTACAAATTTCCTAAAATTAAAAACAAATTTTAAACAAAAAATTGATTTTAAAATTCTTTCAAAAATATACATATATATTTCTGACACATTATTTGAGTAAAATTAGAACATTTGAAGTTAAATTAATCTGATTTGAAATAAATATTACTTACTTATAGCATAAAAAAGTAATATACAACCATTATTTAATGATTGGTCCTGCTTAACATAGCTTATCTGAGGATTGATAATGGATTAATGGTGAAAAGCGATGAGAGCTAGTATGGCTGGCTAAATTGGATACAAAATTTAAGAAATCTAAGTGAATGCATTTTTTTTTTTTATTTTTTAACTACCTAGTAATTTTTACAAATGAACATATTTTCCACAATTATCTAGTAATTTATTGGTTTTTATTTACCTTTCAAAAATGCTTTATGCAAAATTAAAAAAATTTAAAATATTATAAAATTTTCTTAAATTAATTTCCCTGTAAAAAGACAAAACTCTTAGATCATATGACTATTTCATAATAATGTCATGTTTAGATTTTCAAAGATGAAAATAAGGAACAAATTAAGTAAAAAAAAAAATAAGGAATAAAAAATTTTTTTAAAAATAGAATAGCATAACTGTTTATTGATCTTTTCAATTTTGGATTCGTAAATTTAGTTTCTACTTAATTACTATATCACATCCAGGAAATACCCCAATACAGAATTTTACACGATTTTGAACTATTATAAATTATTATAATTAAAATTAAAAAAAAAAAAAAAAAAAAATGGAAAAAATTCTTGTAAGAATTAATTATTCATCAGAAAAAATTTATTTCTTCAGACAATAGTGTCCTCAATATAACTTTTACAAAAGCAATTAAAAGCTTTTCTAATTAAATACTTAGATAGTTTTATTGCATTTATTATTTTTCAATTCAGAGCAGATTTTCAGTTAGAATAGAGCAAGTTTGCAAAAAAAAAGATTAGACTATTTAGATTCTCCAAGGAGTCCTACTTTTAACAAATAAAAAAAAATCAGGAAATAGAAAGGTTTTCTGCGAAATTTCATGAAATTAAGTAAGTGGGAGGTAACATATGTAAAAAAAAAAAACAAAACAAGATTTCAGTGTCTGTCTATATTTCTGAGATGTGGTATTATGTATACTATTTACATTATTCAGACTATTGTCCTCATCTTTGTCGCCATATTTATTACAAGGTCCTCAAGAACACATGGCACAGTGGATAAACGCGTGGGTTAAATCCAGTGACAGGACCCAAAGAGTGTGAGTTCAATACCTGGTTAAGGCAGTGGAGAACTTGGAGAGGGGAATTAACAGAAGATAACTGATAACTGACATCCATTAAAAAACGTGGAACTAGAACAGTCTAACCCAGTGAGCAAAAAAAGGGTTCCATGCAACATTCCAACCACCTGAAGAAGGCCGGAGCATACAACTGCCAAAATGTTGTAATAAATATGGCGACAAAGATAGTCCGAATAATGTGAAAACAAGATTTTAACTAAAATTTCAAATGTTTTAGAAAAGATTAAAAAATTTCAAAAATAATTAAAAAATACTTTAGTCTTTCATCTTAATAATAACATTTTGACAATAATACTTTATTTTTATTTAGTTTGTGGCCTTTTTCATTACGCTATGCTAGATACCTTTTTTATATATATAATCATTAAAAATGATATACAAAAATTGCTTTCAATTTTTTTTCTTGTTTCCATACTTGTGTTTGGGTCCAATGAGTATAGATATTATCTGAATATTAATGATTGAGACTTTCCACCCATCTTGTATATAACCCCCCCCCGCACACACACAATAGTACAGGATGTGACATGTTTGCTTTCATGTTGAGGTATCCATACATATGGAGTAGTAACAAAAATTGCCCCAGGCAGCAGTCAGAATAATCTAAAACTCTTCCTTTGTTGTAATGAGAGAGGTGCAGCTACAGGGTTGGAATCCCTGGAAACAAACTTCCTTCAATGTGAGTCCATGAACTCATTGAAGAGAAGAACAGTGCTGTATGGGAACACAGAAAACAAAGTGGAACAGGTACTACATTCTGATCCTAAGCAAATGCATATGTAATAATCCCATCTCATTACATCAAGTTTCTAATATCCAACTTATAATATAATTTTTTTTTTAATTTTTTTTTTTACATCATCAACATTTTTTAGAATTCCTTTACAGCAAGTCTTGTCTTATGTTTGAGTATCATGTGAGATAAATCAATTAAGTGAGAATTCAATGTCACTTGAGTACAAATTCTATAACACAAAATGTTTTCAGAAAACATATTGATCTATTTATGGATAACAAATTTGAAATAAAGTAATTTTTCAGTTTATTTTTCCTTTCTTTGATTAATTTAGTATTTACTTTTTACCAGTTAACAAAAACAAGTAACATTTAAATAATTTCAAAAATGTTAAATGTAATGAATTTAGAGTAAATTTATGAATCTTGATTTTTTTTTTTTTTTTTTATTTACCATGTTAAAATTTAAAACAATTCAACCATGTCAATAATTTTGATAATCACAGTAGAAAATGGGTGCCAATTCCTGAATTTAAGTCTAAAAGTTACTCTGAACCTGAAAATTAATTAATATTTCTGAGTAAAATTATTCAAGGTGAATTAATCAAAATGTTTAAATAAAAATAAATTTGTGATTTTTATAAAATAAATTGCCCAATTTGTTTTTGTACTTATTCATTTTTTTTTAACTTTTTCTAAATTTTGTTACAACCCATACTATATACATTAAAAACTTTAGATAATCGTTCTGAAAAAATTCATTTGAACTGTTTAAAATTATAATTATCCACTTTATTTGCTTGAAAATATTTACTTACTTTAAAAATTATGATAGAAATTTTTAAAAGTGCCTAAAATTGATTGGATAGAATTTTTCTTTAAAAAACTTTTCAGATCCTTATTAGTTTTTTTTTTCTTCTGCTGCAGTCTGATCTCTCAGTCACAGTGTCATTAGAAATACAAAAAAAAAAAACCACATTATTTGGTTTATTGAAATCCATTTTTATATGACTAAATTATTTTTTCTACCTTTTTATACAACCTACTGTGTACAGGGATTAATGTGGTTCATTAATAATAATAAAAAATCCATCTCTTCTCCCATCTGAGTTAAATAAAAGTGCAGGCTGGACTCTTTAACCTTGGTTGGCAACCAGCCTAGGAGAAGGGCAACTCTAAATTCAAAACCAGTTGTGTATGAGGCTAGTAACTTCATATGGTCATTCATTTTTCTATTCCCTTTTAACTTTGTTCAAATATTAAATGTACATTTCATAAAAAACTGGAGTAATTTTTTTCTTTCAAAAATATATATGAACATATTAAAAGTTGTTTTGTTTTTTTGTTTAAATTGTATTTTTCAGGCAAATTTTGTGATACTGATGTGGATGAATGTCTGACTCAACCTGGTTTATGCAAAAATGGTGCTACTTGTAACAATCAACCAGGAAGTTACCTGTGTATCTGTGTAAATGGTTGGACTGGTAAAGACTGTAGCATTAATATTGATGACTGTAAATCTCAACCTTGTTACAATGGAGGAACATGCCATGACAGAGTTGGTTACTACCATTGTCAGTGCCCAAGAGGAAAGACAGGTATGTGTATAACTTCATTTTTTCATAGGGAATATAAGATTTTATAATTCTCCAAAGAATTGAATCAAGTTAACATTTGTTTTTGTTTATCTAAATTGTATCAAGTGAAGAAGAAAAAAATTAGATAAGAATGATATCATTGATAAGAGAGAATCTATAATAGAAATTTATTGTAAATTTATTAAAGTTATTTACTTTTATGAGCTATTATTATCAAAGAATTTTCTGTGTTGAAGAAATTGTTTCATTGGTGGTTTTTTAATGTAGGATCTTCATGTGTTGATTGGTATATAATGTTGTTTTTTTCTGGTATTGTCACATATCAGTTTGTCATGTATTTTTTTTTCTTTGATTTTTGTTATTTTTAAAAATGAAATATATTTTGTAGATTAGTTCCAAAATTGAATTAAATTAATTTTATTGATGTTGGGTTGTTTTTTAATGAGTGAGGTTTGTAAGTTTATTTTTTACAAAAACATAAAATTAGAGATACAATTCCTTATAGAGAATCAATAAAATTCATTGTCATCATTTTTCAGTCTATTACAGATTTCTTACAGACATGTTCAGAATGTATTAGAACTTTGGTGGGGGCTGACATTTTGAAACACTTGATTTTGATTTATATTTATTTCTCTTGTATCCTTTGTAGTTAATTCCTTTCTAAGTGTGTTTGAGTATACACTTTCTTTTTGTCATTTTTTTTTTAACAGCATGAATTCAAGAGATTTAATAAAGAAAATGTGCTCTCTGACAGTATTTAAACCTGTGACCTTCTTTGTTGGAGAAACCACGATCTGATCCGGTATGCTTTCGACTTCTCAGCCACAGAGAATATCCACAAAATGACATTTGGATTAGTATGACCTAATCTCAGATAAAAAAAAAATCCATTGATTCCT
>CAHIKZ030001695.1:0-90000 GCA_903632075.3 Acanthosepion pharaonis
AAAATAACCTCTTCCCAAATTATTAAAAAAAAATAGCTGAATGTGTTAAGTTTTGGATGGACTACATGTTTGCAAAATATATATTGATTTTACATTGATTATCATCATTTATTTTCTTTCCCGTTTCTTTTTTAATCACAAGGGGTCATTTGCTGAAAATCTACAATTCTTGTTAGAAGCACTAAAAAGTGGTAAGTATGATTTTAGTACACTTAGTTCATACTAAGAGTTAATGTTTCTTTCAGAGCCAAGTACATATTAATATATGTTGACAATATGGCTTCCCAGTGCATTAATATGTACAACTGACTTTTAAGTATATGATCAAAATAATTTCTTTTTGTAGTTTGAATATAATAAGATGAAGACTATATCTTTTTGTTCATGAAATCATTTACAATTCTCTAGAATTGTTTATAGGGTTACAGGCACATCACGTTGAAACATTGGTTCCTGTATGATCACTGAAGTTAAGCAACATTGATCCAGGTCAGTACCTAGATGGGTGTCCACTTAAAAATATCAAGTGTTGTAAGCTTGAATGTGCAGGTGGTGTAATGGATGTTGGCTCGGAATAGTTAATTGAAGAACTGAGTTCCAATTTCCATTGGCTTCATTTTGTTCACTTTCCCTTAGGAAAGAATCCACTTTTCCACTCATCTGTGTTATCTCCAAAAAATAAAGATTCTTGCAGTGTAAAAATATTTTCTGGTTTTAAATAACCTGCAAAGGGTTGATAAGCCATACAAAATGGACAAATCAAGAATTATTCATGAAATCATTTGCAAATTTCTGGAAATGCTGGCAAAATCATTTGCATATTTCTGGAAATGCTGGCAAAATCATTTGCATATTTCTGGAAATTCTGACAAAATCATTTGCAGATTTCTGGAAATGCTGGCAAAATCATTTGCAGATTTCTGGAAATTCCGACAAAATCATTTGCAGATTTCTGGAAATTCCGACAAAATCATTTGCAGATTTCTGGAAATTCCGACAAAATCATTTGCAGATTTCTGGAAATTCCGACAAAATCATTTGAATTTCTGAAATTCCGATGAAAATCATTTGCAGATTTCTTGGAAATTCGAAAAATCATTTGCAGATTTTGAAATTCTGACAAAAATCATTGGCAGATTTTGAAATTCAACAAAATCATTTGCAGATTTCTGGAAATTCCGACAAAATCATTTGCAGATTTCTGGAAATTCTGACAATCATTTACAAGTTTATGGAAATGTTCACAAAATCCTTTACAAATTTTTAGAATTAAACTATTTTATCTATCATTATCATTTTCAATAATATTCTGTTTATTAGTAAAGAAAAATAATTTATGCCTTGTTGACTTGACCAAGAATTTGACAAACTGTTTAATCTCATAAATTAGTTGTTCAGCATAATTCACAGATCATGCAAAAGACTCTGAAAGCAGTAATCAGTTGAAGAGATATTTTGTCAAAACTGTCCCAATCTGAAATATTTCAAATCCTGGTCACACTGTCATTATGCTGATGAATTTTCAAAGAAAATAAGAATTATATTAATGTAATTATTAATTATATTAATGTTAATCCTGAATTTCTAGAGATTATTATTAATGAATTAACGAAACTTGTTTGACTAACAATTGAGCCAAACTTTTGTTTCCAGGTGATAATAAAAGTAAACCAATCATTTTTATACTGGAAGAATTTGATTTGTTTGCCCAGCACCATAATCAAACGCTTCTCTACAACCTGTTTGATGTTGCTCAATCTGCTCAGACTCCAATCTGTGTTCTGGGTCTTACATGTCGAATGGTAAGTTCTAGAATTTTCAGCTGCAGTTTTAAAATTGTAAACAAAATAAGAACTCTTGCCAGTATCAAAATTTCATTTAAATGTTAATACATTTTTTTCATGCAAAATTGCAACATTTAATGTCTACAAAGATAGCATAGACTACAGTACTTGTAACTCACGTAATTTGCATATATAAAATGGGATTTAAAGATGTATAAACAAAATGAAATTTATCAAGATATACCTATTCATGTGAATGGGTTATCAGAAAATACAAAGGATTCATGTTCATATAATATCATCAGGATAACCCTTCAAAAGCTGACTATTACTTGCAGCATTCTGTAGCAAGACCTCCTAAATATGTATAGAGGAAAACAAGAATAAAGACTGTGTGTATGCTATCCCGCAGTATGGAAAGAAATACAAGGAAGACAGGCCTCCCTTAAGGTAAGGGGCTTTAAAACACCAGAAAGCTGTAACACAAGGGGAAGTGGAAAAAATCAGGCGTGGCTTTGACCATGTATGGAAAGAAAAGGGAGATGACCACCTCATGGGATCATGTTGAGATCATAGACAAAGAACACTATTGGAAAATTCGTAAACTTCAGGAACATCAGGCCACATATGCTAGGACAAAATCTCTAGAAATGAATACAATATGGAATTAGTAAAAGGACAAAAAGGATAACAACAAAAAATAAGGAGAGCCAGAAAAAATTCAATAACAGCAAGTTGCTATATATGAGCTCTGGTAAAAAATGCAATGATAACAGCAAAAAATTGCAATATGAGAATTGGTAAAAATGGTTTTGAAGACATTAGTTTTATAATACCCAGAAATTACACAGATGTCCTCAAAAGGCACAGTGGATAAAGATCCAGTGACAGACCCAAAGAGTATGAGTTCAATGCAGTTAAGGCAGGAGAACCTTTCAGAGGGAATTAACAGGAGATAGTGACAACCATTAAACATCAAACATGTGGAACATTAGAAACAGTGGTTTTCCCGAAAGTGAGCAAAATAAAAGGTTCAGTTCGATATTCTAAACACCTGAAGAAGGCCGGAGCGTAGTGGGTCAAACGTTGTGATAAATAATGTAAACAAAGATGAAGGACAATGTCTTTAAAAAACACAAAAGAATGCAACCTCATCTCTAACTTAAATAGACCTGTTCTCCTCATTTATTTGATGGAAGAAACACCTGGTCCAAAACGATTCCAAGGATGCAGCAAAAACCTTCAATGTCATGAGGAAAATATATATATATATATATAGGGAGGTTATATATATATATCATAAAGAAATATAGGGTTTTAAGGTACATCTTCAATAAAGTCTTTAAGGATCATCAGAAGATAGAACATATGGTGCATATCCTTTTTAACTTGGGATAACTGCAGGTCCTATGTTAAATGCAATCATAAGGTTCAGGAAATGTGTTTAGCCTGAAAACAGTTCGTTGCCCAATGTGTAAACTGATTCAATGTCCATATATATATATATATATATATATATATATATATATATATTAGAAGGAGAGAGAAAGAAAAATCTAATTTTAATAGGTTTGTCATTTAGTTAAATTGACGGACCTTTCATCACATTTCTTTATATATTTTCATGAGAATATATCCATCCATTTATATGGTAAAATAGCAATTTATGGGGCCTTCCATTTCAAATCATCCATTAACTTGATTGTTTCAGAAAAATGTCAGTAAATTTAGTGGTGTTCCTTGATCAAAGTTACTGGTAAATCCCAAATATTAGATCTGTAATTTTTAATAGATTTAAAATCAGAGTCATTTATGTTTTCACTTGTATTTTGCTTTCAAAGCTTAATTTTAAAATTTCATCAAAAATTCTGAAATCAAAATATATATATATAATCTTATAGTATATAAATGGCATATATAAATAATGCTATTAATTTAAAATGGCCAATATTTGATAGAGAAATTTATCTGAAAGAATCAATGTATAATAGTAACATCTAATCTTTTATGAAATTCAGTTTGTTGCTGTATTCAGTCTAAATGATGTTCATAAATATTTTGGTAAATCATGAATTACTGTGAGGATGTTTCTCACTGAAGTTGGAAATAACTAGATAAAATTGCTCAGAATACCCCAATTGGTGTGGGTTTGTAATGCATAAAAATTTGAAGGTTAATCAAACTCTTCAAATTTTTATGGGGAATGTTTATATTCATTACGTGCTTATATCCTTGTTAAAATATGAATTGTTTATCCTCCCATCTAATGAGGACAAATTATTAACGTTGTATCACCAAACCTTGTGTTGGGTCCCAATTAAAAATTAAGATTTTGGTTACAGGGAGAAAATATTTTCAATGTTAATAATTACAAATCATGATAAGCCAGGAAACAACCATGCTTTTTGTTATCAAAAATTTTTTACATTCATTTCAGATTTTGTAAAAAAAAATTTACATATTTCTAGAAATGACATCATAGTCTAAGAATCCAGAATCAATGTATAGATTTAAGTCCTGTTTATTTTGGATCATTTGTTCCTAGATGTGTGTTCGTTTTCCTGAAATTTTCAAGAGTTTCAGTTTGGTGAACCTTTTTTTCATAATTTTTTTTTTGGTTCGCCTTCATGAGAATTAGTAAATTAATTTCATTAGTATCGATTTCAAACATGGAGACACTTTATAATCAGTTCTCCAAGTGCAAATATATACACCTGGCAATGTTGATTTTTCATTTTAATTTATATTGGGACTCATTTTAAGGTATGGAAATGTTTTTGATAAAATTAAAACCTTTCTCTTTTTTTAGTTTTAATATTGCTGAAAGTTTCTTTTTTGCTACCTTCAGGATATCATGGAATTATTGGAGAAAAGGGTAAATCCAAAATTTGCTGCCCACCAGATCCATTTGTTCAAAGCCCTTATGGGAATATGTGGAGATCTTGAAAACATTATCTTACAATCCAGATAAGACATGAATCCAAAATTTGCTCTCAACTGGAATAATGAGATTGAGGTAAGATTTAAATAACAATAATATGATAAAGACTAACTACTTTCTACTGCACAGAAACTGGGCCAATTTGCCTAATTTCTGAGTGATTGGAAAAGTTACGGTGAATGATGAGCAATTGACGTTGCATTTATTTTTTTTCCTTTTAAAATTAAAATCTAAAATCTTGACAGTTTAAATTTTCATACCCGTTTTCTTTAAAAAAAATTTTGGTATTTTATCTTTAATTGAAAGTCAAAGGATTAAATTTACTATTTTGTAATCAAAAATACTTTTGATGTATTTCAAATAGAAATTATATAGATTGAATGTCAACAAAATTTGAGTTTTCAATTATTAATTTGTTTTTGGTTCCATTTTTTGGATTCAAAACATTTATAAACAAAAATCGGTTTTAAAATTCCAAAATAAATATATATCTTTGTGACATTATTTAAGGAAAGTTAAAAAATTTAAATTTAAATTGGGGCGATTTGTAATTTAAAATATTACTTATGGCAAAAAAAAAAAATATACAACCATTTTCTTAATTTACATCTGTTTTTCTGAATGACTAGTTTGATTAGGATATTGTGTACTTTTAAATTAATTTATAATCAAAAAGTGAAAACATTTTTTTTTTTTTAACTACCTAGTAAATTTTATAAATTAACATTAATTTTTCAGTAATTATTAAAATATTTTATTGACTTTAGTTAATTATAGTGTTATAGCCTTATTTTGGAAGAGGCTTACATTCCTGCAAAAAAATGATAAAATTTAAAATACTGAACAAAAAAAAACTTTTAAAACTAACATTTAAATTTTTCTTAATTGTTTAGTCCAAAAGAAAATATTATTTAATTTAAAATAATGTTTGTTTAATTTTTTAGATGAGTATTCTTTTCTCATTTTTTTAAATAAACATTCGGACTACATCCTCGAATCTTTGACACCATATTTATCACAACGCAATCGGCCGTTATTATAACAGAATTGTAAAAATAACAAAATTTTCAAACCAAGAAATTTATTTCCGTACAAGAGGTAGACTGTTCTAGTTCCACGTGCTATGTTTGATGGATGTCAGTTATCATTTATCTCCTGCTTAATACCTTATGAAAGTATAGTTGTGCCTTAACCGGTATTTGTTTTGCTTTTGGAAATTTTTAATAAATATTATAAATTACTTTTCTAGCAGTTGAAGGAAATTTTTTTAATGGAATCCTAATTTGATTAATGGATATATTTTGAATTACTTGTGTCACAAAAACAGATATAGTGACTATAATTTTATACACAAAAGAGTTGATTTAGATATTTTGTTCATGTACTTGGTTTAACTTTAAAAAAATAAATACATATTATTTTAAATATAAAAATAAATCATCAATTAATCTTCTGTTAACTTGTGTGCATGTGGCTACCTTTCAGGGCACATCCATATGCCCAGATGCATAAAGTTAAGAAACACTCTTATAAATTGTGATTAAATATAGACTGTTTAGTTTGAAAATTGTAAACACTCATCTAGGAGAAGGACAATTCTGAATTGAAATCTATTGAAAGAATATGGAAACCAACTCTGCACTCTTTCCCCAGGAACAATCATACTAAAACACTGATTAAGTAATTTTTGAAGATTGTAAAATGTTGATTAATATACTCAGCATTGTCTTATTTTTATTTGCATATAAAAAAAAATCCTCTATTTTATGTATTTGCCTTTGGTATTTGTGAAAGCATAGAGTAATGGTCAGCAGATCGGATTGAAGAATCAGAGAGCCAAGTTTGAATTCCAGTTGAGTTCATTGCATTCAATTTGTTAAAAGACAATGTTCTTGGAGAAAATTGAATCCATTTATTCGACCCCCCCAGTTATGAGTAAAATAGCAGGACAGGTTTGGTTTTATAGCAAAAATCTATAGACAGAAATGGGTAATCTGGAAGACAGAACCTTGTTTTTACTGTTGTGGAGGTTAATATTCCTTCTCTGCTTTAGTAAATATAAATCCAAGTAAAAAGAATACATTGAGGATGTATAGTTAAATGTGTAATTTATTCACATATATACAAAACTAGTATTTCTATCAGTTGCTGTTGTTAAGGCAACAAGCAGATAGAATGGTGAGATTAGAAGTGAAATAGATATTGGTGATAGCTATCGTTGTTTCTCTCTCAGTGCTAGATGTTGAAATGAATGCTGGTCTGTATTAGCATTTCTCTCTCAGCTTAACATCAACGCTGGTCTGTGTTTGGTTTTGTTTGAATTAGAAAATATATAACTGTCAGTTGGCTCCAAATTAAGATTTTGGTTTTTGGAACGGGACTGATCAATAAATTGTATGTTTTATTTTGGTTGAAGTGGGGTATGCGTGGAGCCTATGCGCAGAAAATGGATTTTACGCAGTCTGCTTTGGGTCATCGAGCAGTCAACATCCAGTTTGTGCAGAAAAATGTAAGAGGCACAACAGGTGGCAACCTGTCTCGGAGAAGGAAACATTGAGTTCCAACCACCAGCTGCCTTGTAGGTTCTGCCTCTTTAGACAAAAGCTATAAGAAGGTAACTTCAAAAATAAATCCACCACACAGAGAGAAGGGATGAGGTGACCTTAAAACCCCTGGTGCAAAAGCCATTGCACTATTCTGCCTTGAATGTCACCATGAACCACAATTGTGAGATGGAAGGGAGTCATGACCACAGTGGTACAAAATGTGCTAACTGAATGAATGAAGTGAAATGCAATTTATTTTCAATTATTTTTAAACACACTTTGTTTTTTCTTTTCATTTACAGAAGATAAGTCAAGACTCAACAGTTCAAGATTTACTGAAACGGCAATTCAACATCAGCAAAGATATCCGAAAATTGAAGTCATTTTTGGTTCGTTTCTGCCTCACTTTTTTCTTCTATTTTGAGCAGACCCCAACACCATTGATTTGTTTCTTCCCTTCCCTTGTGTCTCCAATGTTCTCAATTGGTCCTTCTATCCTCAAATCATTTCTGAGCTGACCCATATATGTTTTTAATGGGTCTTCCTCTTTTGTGTGTTTAGGCTCCCGCAAGAGTACTTTAATTAAACGACTCTTCTTTCCTCTTCCAGATATGCCCAATGAATTGCAATCTTCTAATTTGTATTGACACTTTACAGTTTTTCATAGAGCTCTTTGTTGTGTTCTTTACATGATAAGTTAGAAGCTATTGTTAAAGTGCAAGATAAATAGCACAATCAGCATTAATAAAGTTGGCAATGAAAAGGAAAAAAAGGGCAAAATGTTGAAACCGCAACAATCATGCAAGCAAGCAAACAATAGTTAAATAAAAAATTGATAAGAAAGCAAAAGAATTCACAAACTAGGAGTTTGTACACAAAAGCAAGGTCGGCTAAGCGAACACAGTATGTTTGTCTAGTAGTTAAGGCAGATCTGGACAAAAAGTGATTTCAAAACGCAAGCTGTCCCATTTTGTATCTGTCTCTATTTCTGAGATGAAGTATTATGTACACTATTTACATTATTCGAACTATTGTCCTCATCTTTGTCGCCATATTTATTACAACGCTCCGGCCTTCTTCAGGTGGTTGGAATGTCACAACTGAGATTTTATTTCGCTCACTCTGGTAAATTGTTTAGTTCCACATGCCATGTTTAGTGGATGTCAGTTATCAGTTATCTCCTGTTAATTCACCTCTCCAAGTTCTCCACTGCCTTAACCGGTATTGAACCACACTCTTTGGGTTCTGTCACTAGGTCTAGATATCGTTGGTTACACTGTGCCATGTGTCAAGGACACATGGCACAGTGGACATCCATTAAACATGGCACGTGAAACTAGAACAGTCTACCCCAGTGAGCAAAATAAAGGGTTCATTTCGACATTCCAACCACCGAAACATTGTAATAAATATGGCAACAAAGATAAGGACAATAGTCCGAATAATGTAAATACTGTCCAATTTTATTGACTAAGAAAAATAACCCAGCATGCATTCTCTGTCCTTCCTACTATAAGAGGGGGAGGGGAAAAACTTTTGCAAGCATTCCCACCCCCATTGGGAAATCAACATTATATGATACACCAAGTATAGTCCTAAAACAGTTTTTTGTATATAAAGTCAAAATGCAATATTTTTTTCCCTTTCAACACTGTCGAGCAGCATGCTTTCCTTTGGAGCTCAAAAGAACTTATTTTCCAAATTGCTCTTGAAATTTGGCTTCCTTACTTTTTTTTTTTTTTTTTTTTTTTTTGACCAAATTGTTCATTGATGGTTGTGCTAACAGAAAGTCATTGTGACAGGGGTTTGAAAAATTAAAAATATTTTTGTGAAAAACTGTTAAACACACCAGATCTCAATTTTTACATAATTGTCGACTGTTTTTATATTTTTGATCATTTCACCTAGAGCAATGCAATAAATCCACTAAGACTGGTTTACTGAGTGTGGACTAATATGCGGAAAGAAAACCTTATGAAGGAGAGAGAATAATAAAAGAAATTAAGAAATCAGAAGATTGCAATTGACATTGCATTTAAAATCAAGATCAAAGTTGACTGGAAAGTAAGAAGCCGAAAAATGAGAAATGCAAGAGAAGAAATTATTAGCATAGAACTCATGGTTCCATCTAGCATTTTCAGATGTAAAATGATGGGACCTTACTGCCAATCTAGTACTGCACTTAAATTCATAAATTCTGACCTCCATCTTGTTTTTTCCTTGATTGAATCCAAGCACCAAGAAACTTGGTTTCTTTCTTTTTTTTATCTTTTTTTATAATAAATGCAAAAGTTTAGTGTGTAACATTCTTTTTCAATTAAAGGGATGCCATTTATCTCTTTTTTAAAATCTTCTTTTATATAAATAAATTCAAATGTTAGAGTGTAACTTTTTTCTTTTTTTCCTAGAGAATTTCCCCAACATATTTACGGTTTTAGAATCAGGCTGGCTTCTGTATAATCAAATTAAAAAACATATTCCAGGACAGATCCAAACAAGTAAATCCTGAAATTTTAGATTCCTAAGTTTTCATTGCTACAATAGTTTTTATTTTTTTTTTTCATTTTTTTTTTGCGTCTAAATTTGTTGAAAATTCCAAGTTTTATAACTTGTAAATAAATTGGGAATAATTGAAATTAAATAACAATTCAGTCAAAAGTTATGGATGAAAAAAAATAATTATTTGTATGGTAAGTAAGACTTGCAAACATCAAACTGTTTTTTAAAAAAATGGCGGCAGAAGAATTATCATTTTTTTAAAAGGTAACCTTTAAATATTAATGCAATACTTAAATGCAACAATCAATTTTGAATTTACTGATTAGTTTACTGACATGTCTATCACATCTAGTCCTCCTAAATATTGTGATAAAAAGGTCCAACCAAGGTGATCCCACAGGAGTTTAAATAAATGTTGCCCAATCAGATAGATTTTTAACTTTATTTCCAAAATAATTTTGTTGTTTAAACAAATTAAAATTCCATTAATTTTACTTATTTCATTTTCAAAGATATATTTTTATCTCAAAACATATTTTATAAAAAAGGGTTGAAAAATGAAATCTAATCATTTTTGGCATGATTTAAAATGAGATTTTTAGTCATGATATCTATTGATGGTGATTTATACCTTTCCTGATGGCATCTTCCAGTTCTGCTTTGAGCAAACATAAACATCATTGATTAGTTTCTTCCTTTCTTCTATCATCCATGACTCTGATGTGTTCTTCACTCCTCAAACTAGTATCATTTCTGAGCTGACCCATATATGTTTTAGTTGGTCTCCCTTTTTCTTCTGTGTTAAGGCTCTTGCAAGAATACTTTATTTAATAGCTCTTCTTTCCTCACGCAAATATACCCAATGAATGACTTATAATTCTGAGATATTCATCACATGTTCTAGCTATTATAATTGCAATATTGATAAAGTGAGACCTGGATGACATACGCCAGCCATGAAAAATCCCTGGAAAACTTCTATCTCTGCTGCCTAGAACGTATCACTGGTGTCACTTGGAGAGACAAAGTTACCAACACTACTGCACTGAAGATAGCAGATTCCTGCAGCATGCAACTCTTCCTTTGTCAATATCATCTTTGATGACTGGTTCATATACATTGAATGAAAGACGACTATATACCAAATGGCATCATGTACAGTGAACTGGCCAATGGACAATGTCCAGCAGGCCACCCTGTACTATTTTCCAAGGACATCTACAAGAGAGACCTGAAATTCACAGGCATCAACCCTGGTAGCTAGGAATGGGTATCAAAAAAACTGCAGCAGCTTGGTGGCATGCTGTTCAAGACTTCATGATGGGCGAGTAAAAGCTGGCAGCAATATTCCATGCACAGATGAATGGTAAACTTATAAACATACAAAATAGATCCTGACTAGTGGTATTCAGTCCCACAGGAGATGAGGGTCCTTTTTAGTGAAACCATGTATCTCATTTATCTCTCCTCTTTCATTGTTGCGTTGACCAAAGTCCAACTTGTAGGACATGCATAAAATCAGTGTTGCAAAACTAATTTTACTGGGAAAATATTATGTACAGAATGACAAACCATTGACTTTCTCTATATTTTTTTTATTTTCTCTCTTCTTTCTTTATATATATATATATATATATATATATATATATATAAAAATCAAATAAAGAGCAAGAACATTGGATTAAATATCTAAATGTTCATTGCATTTAAATTTTTAAAAAAGTGCTCAATACAAAGTAGAGCAATATATTATTATTATATTTTTATTATAACATCATTATAATAATCCCATTTTTGATCATCCACTGAAAATATATATAGATATGTATATGAATACAATATGGATATATGTTTTAATAATTATAGTGTTTGAAATGTACTTTATTTATAAATGATGAATTCTCAATATCGGCATAAAAGAATTCAAAAGTATATTCTGTGCGGACATACCGTTCAATTTATGATGATTCACTTTCATTTTCTGATTATGAATATGTCTTCAAATTCCTTTTCGGTTATAATCCTCCTCTATCTCTGCTATCGATCTTTTTAGATCATGGGGAAGGTCATGAATATATATATATATATATATATATATATATATATATATATATTTATATGATTGAATCGTATATGGAATGAATTCCAATAACCAACAAATACTATTCTTAAAAAGAGTGCTCAATACAAAAAGAGAAGATATAATTATTTTTTTTTTTTAAAATAACACAAATATGTTATAAAATCACTACAAAATAGCCATTTTGTTTCAATGTAATTGGTGTCTTATCAAGTGATGATGTTGAATGTAAAATAAATGGTTTTAAATGTTTTAAATTAATTAACAATCCTTCACAAGGGGAAAACGATGTTACAAATGCTAGATGGACCAATCAAAAAATACAAGTATAGGAAAATTCAAAAGCTTGATACGAAGTGTCATTACATAAATATATTCTTATTTATTCAAAAGTTATAACACAGGTAATAAGTTACCTGTGGATAAATACTTTGATAAAAAATTTTATATTTACATACACTATTTTAATATATTAAATAATATTATTTTTTAATCATTTTTATCTTTGTATATTTCTCTGTCAAATGTTATATTTCAATAACCTAGCATTTATGTAATGATACTTTCAGTCTTAAATATTTATTATATTGATTATCTGATTGTCTAATCATTGTTTTGTGGATGTATGTGCATGTATTTATAATTGTCTAGATGTGTATGGAAAATCTGATTCAATTTTTAAAACGTGTAATGTATGTATTGTGTGTTCCTTTTTTATAAATCCCCCCTTACTTTTTTTTTCTTCCCCGAATCGTGGTGATGTTCTCTGTTTATTCTCTTTTTGTGTGTGTGTATATATATATATATATATATATATATATATATATATATATATAAATATGTCTGGGTGCTTATATATTATAATCTGATTGTGTTTTTGTTTTTTATGTGAGTTTAGGACCCCATTCACACTTAGGATTAAAAAATGTATAAATATATATTGTCAAAGGACCGGATATAAAATTTGCTAACGTAATTTCAATGAAGAAATAAATTGAATAATATATATATTTCTTCTTTTCTCCTCAGTAATTTTATAGTTTTAAACTTAATAGTGATTAAATTTTGATTTTGAAATTAGCAGTTTTTAATTTTAATATTAAATTTTATCATATAATTTAGTAATTATTGGTTAGAATAAATTCTTTTTTAATATTACCCATATTTTAAACATCTGAATAGCTATTATAACATGACTTCGTTGTCAAGCTTTTTGAATTTTCCTATACTTGTATTTTGATTGGTCCATCTAGCTTTTGTAACAACGTTTTCCCCTTGTGAAGGATTGTTAATTAATTTGAAACTTTTAAAACCATTTATTTTACATTCAACATCATCACTTGATAAGACACCGAGGGTGTTGAAACAAAATGGCTATTTTTGTAGTGATTTTATAACATATTTATGTTATAAATTTTTTAAAAAATAAATAATTATATATATATATATATATATATATATATATATATATATAAATGAGATAAATAAAGTAAAGTAAATATCTATTTAGTTCATATAGCATTTACTTTTAAAAAAATTACCCATATAATACAAAGTAGATCAATATTGTTATTATTATATTTTTATTATAAGAGATTATAATAAAAACATTTTTAAATTGCTACACATGTCCGAATTCATATCTTACCATAGTTGATTTGTCAGGAAGGTAACTTGTTGTTGTTAATCGCCTGGGGGAGGTAATATCACCAGCCTGCTTTGGGATGTGCCTGAAAACAATATCATGGCTTCACCCAAGACTGGTGAATGAAATTAGGTAGATGTGATTGTTTGTCAATGGTTATACTATGTCTATATCCTGAAGGGACGCAACACATAAAATATTTATAATCAACATTATTAATCAGGCGATATAAAAAAAAAAAAATTAAAAGCTGAGATTGAAGTGAGCGTTAATTAGAAAAACTTGGCACATTAATATCGTTTTGAAAGTGGAATTTATATTTTAACTTCTAAAATAATGGAATCCCTTCAGGACATAGACAGAAAATGGCTGTAATTTAACAAAATCCTATCACATGTAGCTCTTTGCAGTTTTTCTCCATTTGCTAAGTTTCATATCCCTCCTCCTCCATTCTGCCATCCATTCACAGAAACTTGTCAGGTAAGTGGCTCGCTGCCTTCACTCATCTCTCTTGTCTTCAATATGCCATGTTAGGATCAAGTTTTCCAAGCCCTCCTTCCTAACTACTGAATTTTCTTTCCTTCCTTTTTTTTTTTTTTTTTTTTTTTAACTGAAATTAGAGCAAGTTTGGTAATCAGAGATTTTTATTATTTAAGTTTGGAAATATTTAGAAAAATTTTCAATTTTTACCAAAATAATAACAATAATAAAACCTGCCTTGATTAAAATAAACATCAGATGGAATGAAAATTTTGATGTAGTTATTTAATACAGCCTACCTCTGGTTAAAAAAAAAAAAGTAAAAAAAAGAAAAAAAAAGGTATATAAGAAAACTGTTGTTGGAACCAACGGACAACTTGACTAAACCTAAAACTCTTGTCCAGATACAGTTTCGAATAAAATTGACAATACTGAAAAAAAGGCCTAAAAGCAAACTGAGCTAATCAGTAAAGTGCTTGAAGCCCAGATTGCCTAGATGGAGCATAAAATGCTTGCCAATGTTAGATACTGCTAAAAGGATGGCTCTAGTCATAACATTAGTTTCACACTCATGCAGCTATATTATTTTAAGGTGAGTAGTGGGGTTTGGTCTTGGACAAACCCAGAATTTTTCAGCACCCCACCTAATACAATTATGTCTGATTATTATTTTGCAGTTGCAACCAGTATACAAATAAAAGTGAGAAGGTTGTTGAATGTCCGATTTCATTGATTCCTTCAAACTTGTAACCAATGATAGTAAATCTTCTCTTCTTCAAGGTAACTATCTTTTCTTTCATATATATATTATTATTATTATAGTGTGAACGTTGTATTTGAAATATATGCCCAATTTTTATTTATTAAACCTAGGTAATGCATACTGTTTAATAGTTATAAAAGCAATTGGATTTAAAATTTTTTTTGAAATAAATATCTATCAAGTTACAAATAGATATATATATATATATATATATATATATATATATATATATATAAGGAAATATAGTCTTAAGGTGTGCTATATTTATGGGATAAAAATTCAATATCAGAGATAGAGCATGAAGATATAAAGTGTTTATAGATCTGGACCATCAAAAGGCGATAGTTATGTTTCATATAAAAGATGCAATCGTCAGGCCTGACAATTGCATTCAATTCATGAAATTGATTATATTTTCAATTAACGCGATATTTTATATATATATATATATATATATATATATATATATATATATATATATATTTGAATTATTCTATATTAACTTTCTATATTTTTCATCCTCCTTGGGATTATCCTGAACGGATTACCAAATTTTATCATATTATATATATATATATATATATATATATATATATATAATCTTAATTCTCATGTCATTTTTGAAATTATGACCATCTGACAATTAAAACTATTTGATCCAGTTCTTAATTTTGTTTTAATCTTAAAAAAAAATTTAAGGCTCATCTAGTGATTTACAAAGTTTATAAACATATGGAGCAATATAAAGGATTGTGGGATGAGGTCACTGTTGGATTTATTGACCTTTTAGTCACTAAAACACATTGATCTCCATTTCTGGAAAAAAAGGGTGTTAGGATGTATATTGATATGAACAAGTTGCTCTTCAGCTAAGTCATGGGCATCCTACATTCCTTTAGCCCTGATCTAATAGGCTGTACATTAGGATCTTGGGTATCCTGTCATCAGACATTCTCAAGACATGACTGTCCACCACAACTGAAACTTTATGAGAAAAAGTCTCGATTCTCCGCATTATAATACACCTGTCAACAGGTCTACATTGATGTCCTGTCTTGAAGGCTAATAATAACAGATGGCACACAGTCAGCTCTTATGGAAATTGATCCAACTGGTGTATATGGTGTTTTATATGGAGCCCAATGTTTTATTGAGCTTTTAAAAGGATTAAATAAAGGTCAACAGCTCTGTAAACTTGAATTTTCTTATCCAGTTGGATACCCCACTTATCCCACAAGCAATGGTGAAGTTTGCCAAAAGCACTGGGATCCTTAGCAATATACACACACGTGCACACACACACACACACAC
Source organism: Acanthosepion pharaonis (assembly GCA_903632075.3). Lineage (NCBI taxonomy): Eukaryota > Metazoa > Mollusca > Cephalopoda > Sepiida > Sepiidae > Acanthosepion > Acanthosepion pharaonis. Next base: position 16,050 of record CAHIKZ030001695.1, read on the forward strand.
ACATATTATATATATATATATATATGTGTTATTAACTGTCTAATATTATGTACATGAATATGTTTATCTAAGAGATGTTGTTTAATAGAACTAAGATCAGAAAGTTGACAGGTAAGTCTACGGGAAAGCATGGTTGTAGTAAAACCAATATATGTAGTGGGTTTATTCTTAGTATCAGATAGAATCTCTGAACGGGCATATAAATGGATACACTACATTGTTTTTTGTTTTTTTTTTTTGTAGAGGATTTAGTTGTGTAGTTGTAGGGTTATTAGAGACTATGAGATATATATATATATATATATATATATATATATATATATATTAGAAGCCCATATTTGAAGAATAACTTTAAAACTAAGTCAAGCTTACTAAATAGTATGCATGTGGCTATGCTTAGCAAGGTAGTCTAATTGGCAATTCCTCTTAAGTAATATGTTTGATCCTCACTGAGAACTCCATACTTGTGGCCTTTTACCTGAACTAACCCAACCTCAATAAATATTTATGTCCCTTGGGTATGAAATAATGGTTACTGACATAGTTTGGATTTAGTTGTGTTGTTTATAATATATGATGAACTTAATTTGTTTATTATTATTAATGGGTTTAACATTTCTGCATATTATGTTTTTGAGTGTTGTTTCATCATGTTTGTAATTACCTTACCTGTCATGTTAGAAAAACATAGCCATGTACATAATATTAGACAGATATTAGTTGGATTTAACACAACAATTTTTTACACATACACACTAAAAAAGAACGTTGAAAGATATTGGAGGCAATCTATATTAAAACAGAGCAACTCACACTCAATCAAAAAATTACAATTAATTTACAACACAATACATTTGCATCTAGACACTGGTTCTGTTGTAATATTCGGTTTGTTCATTGGTATGATTAAAAAAGAGCCTCATCTTGAAATTACATGATTCAAGGAATGCTCTGTGAGCTTGATGTTATTCTTGCGAGGAAGCAATCTTTATAAATCAACATAAAAAAATATTATCTTCGATGGTGAATATTCTGTTAAAATGTAAAATATAATATCGTAATCCTGGGTAAGACATTAAACTACATCCACATCCTGGGTAAGATGATAAACTACATCCAGCAGCAGGCCTCTGATCAGGAGGTTTTGAGATATATGGAACCACCTCTTAATTGCTGGTGTCCCCAGGTCCACCCTGATAGATGGTGGCACCTATTGGGGTCCCACATTATGGGCAAAAAGTTAATTATTACCAGCAATAATTAGGAAAAAAAAAATTATTACCAGCAATGCAATTTTGAAGGAAAAATATTACCAGAAACAGATTTTTGACAAAACAAAATATTACCAACAATAAAAGATTTTGTCAGCATTAAATAACCCATTCAGGTTGATATGCCATAAAACAAAATATACCAAACAATACATATTCTATTCATACAAATCTATCCTAAAAATGTTGTCGGCATTAAATGACCCATTGAAGTTGATATACTGTAAAACAAAATAAACCAAACCAATCTAAACCAAAGAATACATATTCTATTCATACGAATCTATCCTAAAAATTTTGTTGGCATTAAATGACCCATTGAGGTGTTGATATGCCGTAAAACAAACCAAACCAAACCAAACTGTATAATCACTCTGAAGATGGCTCATGTGAGCCGAAAGCTTAGATCAAGGACTGACTTAATAAAAAATATCCAAATGTTGGACAATTTTTGTCTTTATTTTCACCCAAAATTAAAGCAAATATATGGACATTAGAATGGCTCATGATCAGACATAATAGACATTAATTGTCCATTATATTTAACAATATATGTTTTACATATCCTTTTGTGTCAATAAAACAGTACTCAATGCAAAATAACAGTGCTATTAAGTATATATTAATAGTTATGCATAATACCCTACTCGTATTCAAGCACTATTTTAGGTGTAATATTACCTTTATACCTTCTATCCTAACTGTCACCTGAATATGGAACCTTTTAACCTGGACTACTCCACTAAGAATATCTTGGCTCCCAGTAAAGAATATTCTGAACTGAGCCTCCTAAGCAAAATGGAACCATCATAAAAAGAATGAGGTGCAAACTATTCTTTGCCGAGCAGAAATACAAACACCTTAATTTGAATGAAACTGAATCTTTTGGATTTAAGTCCCCAAAAAACACCACCATGTGATTAGCAATTACTAGGTTGTTATAAACAAGAAACACTACAAATGACCTTCAGAAAAAAAAAAGAAAAAAAACATGAATAAAAGCATTGCCACTATCACCAAATCTGATAAGATTATTATCAATGGGTGATGTCAACACATATCATGTAGTCATTAACAGTGAGATTAATGTTTTATAAAACGGCGCCTGACCATTGGGAAAATTACATCAACAGCAAAACCAAAAACCAGCCACTGAACTAAAAATCAACGCTAGAGTCCATAAGCTGCATAAACGGCAAACATTTATCATAGTAAAGGACCTTGAAGAGGATTTCCCACACAAACCACGATACCGACTACTCAATCCATCTAATAGTAATATTGGTAAAATAAGAAAGGCAATACTTAAAACAATTTGCAGATACACAAAAAATGCTTTAGGAATCAACCAGTGGCATAATACAAACGATGTCATTGGTTGGTTCACTAAAATAAAAAAGAAAATTGTATTGATATTTGCAACTTGTATCCGTCTATTACTGAGGAGCTACTGCGATAAATCTAGCTAATAATTACTGCTTTATAAGCATCCAGAACATTCCAAAAACCCATTCTATTCCATAAAAGTTGCCTGTGGACTAATTGTAACAACCCAGATTTTTCATTGCTCTGGGTACATTTAACTCAGAAGAGGCTTGTGAATTAGTTGGGATTCTACTGCTTTGGAGACTAGGTTCATCTTTGATATCAAATGCACTGGACTCTATAGAGACAATAGTATAATACTCTTATGTCAAGCAGGAGCACAAAAAATTCGATTAAATTCTTTAAACAGCACAATCTGAGTATCAATACTACCACCAATACTAAAGTAACCAACTTCCTGGATTTAACATTGGACCTGCCTAATGGACATTATAAACCATATACTAAAGATTTATACAGCCATAGATATGTCAACAATCTAACCACCAGACTAGAATTTTGAACTATTTACATAAATTGGTTCAATTTAGGGGAATTACAAGGATTGCATTTCTTATTTTACCAATCAAGGCTGTGCAGCAACTCTAGTAATAAGGATATTTTTGACAAGTATAAAAGCAAATATGTACAAAGTACAAAGTAAATCTAGAGTTCTTAGATATTAACGAAAATGATACTTTATTTGTATTTCCAAATAACTGTAAAAATGTTATAAAGTTTATGGTTTAACCTAGTTTTAAGTATGACAAAACTGATAACTAATGTGATTTCAGGCATTACTGTAAATCATTTTCAAAACAAAAAAAGTTTTGTGAACTGAAAAATCGTATTACCCTTTGTATTGCTAATGATGGAGGACATGTGGAAACTTAAATAAAATTTCAATAAAACCTTAAAAATATAGATTTACTTCTTTCTAATCCTTTTTACAAATTATTTCTATCGCAAATACAAATAAAGTTATATATTTTTAAAGTACACGAACTTTATGGACACTGTACAAATTTATTTCTTATATATATAGAAATATATATAAAGGTTATATTTAATGTAAAAATTTATATACTTTATTTATTTATGCAGAAATTTATTTCTATAATTCTTTTATATATTCTTTAAAGTAAAAAAATTGGTTATAAAAGTTTAAAGTTTTCTCTTTCCCAAATTATAATAAAATAATAATGTGATTTTAAAAAAAACATGTTTTAATTCATTTTTCGTTCAGTTATCATTTTTTTTCCAAAACTGCATTTTTTTCCCTTAAATTGGAAAATGATGGAGGATTTTTTAAAATAAAATAAATTTCCATTTTTATGATTTAAAAATATAGAATTATTTCTTTTTCTCAAAAGCAGAAGGATCATAGTCATTTCATAAATTTTACATTCACAAACTTTATGGACAGATTAATATACATTATCAAGCAATTAATTGTTTGTTTTTAGCATATGGGATTGAAACCATTTTTCCATTTAATTTAAAACCATCCAATCAGCATTTGGGATCATACCTATTTTTTCCACAATAGGAGCAGATGGGATCATACTCCTTTTTGTCCACAATAGGAGCAGATAGGATCATACTCCTTTTGTATTTAATAGGAATAGGGGCAGATATCCTTTTTGAATTTAATCCATATAGTCATTTTCCCACAATAGGAGCAGATGGGACAAAGATATTTTTGTTTTTCCCACAAAGGAGCAAAATAGGATCATAATACAGTTTTTTCCCACAATAAAAAGACAGACCACACACACTTTTCCAGTTTTTATATATATATAATATATATAACAGCAGATAGATGGGATCATATAAATTTTTGTCCACAATAGGATGCAGATAGGATCATACACCTTTTGTCCACAAGGTTTTGGGATCAGACTCATATTTTGTCCACAAAGAAAGATGGGACCATCGCACCTTTTGTCCACAATAGGAGCAGATTGTCCACAGCCTTATAAATTAAAATAAAGCAGATGGGACCAATACACCTTAAAACAATAGAGCAGATGGGACAAATACACCTTTTTCCACAATGGAGCAGATGGGACCAATCAGATTCAATAGGAGCAATGGGACCCTTTAGATATTTTTGTCCAAATAGGAGCAGATGGGACCATAATTTTTTAAGGAACAATAGGAGGCAGATGGGACCATACACTTTTTGTCCAATAATAGGGCAGATGGGACTGGTTTTTTGTCCAAAACACAATAGGAGCAGATGGGACCATATCCTTTAAACCTTTTGGGACCATGTTTAACAGTTCTAGCAGATGGGACCATACACCTTTTTGTCCACAATAGGAGCAGATGGGACCATACACCTTTTTGTCCACAATATATTATAGATGGGACCATAACCTTCCGTCCAAATAGGAGCAGATGGGACCATCTTTTTTTGTCCACAAATTTAATCTATAAAATTTTAGGTTTTTTGTCCACAATAGGAGCAGATGGGACCATACTCCTTTTTGTCCACAATTAACAGATGGTTTTAAAAAGGAGCAGATGGAATTTTTACCTTTTTTGTCAAAAGGGAGCAGATTAACCATACACCTTTTGATAATAAGAGCAAGGGAGCAGAAAAGGGTTTTTTGAAAGGATAATGATACACCTTTTTGTCCACAATAGGAGCAGATGGGACCATACTCCTTTTTTATATTCAATAGAAGAACCAACTTTTTTTTGATTCAATATGCCATGTCCCAGGGTTCAAATATATAAAATATGAAAAGAAAAGAAAGATCACACCATCCATTCGTATCCAATGGAGCTCTGAAATCCCATTTTTTTTTTTTAAAAGAACTATTAAAAATACCATAAACCCTGTTCAATATATGATATATCCATTTTAAAAAACTCATTATTTATTTATAATTTTTTATAAACAGTCCCACTATTTATTTAATATTGTCCTGTATGTTATCAATTTTTCCAAGCCCTTCAATTCCTGTGGAATATGCATTTTCATTTTCTGAATATGTTTTCAGGAATTTGATGTTTCTTATGTTTATTTTTTTTTTATTTTTTTTTAAACTTGATGGTCAATCTTCAAAAAGAAGTTTGTTTTTATTTTTTTTTATCTTTAGGCTTATCCATCCTTGAATTGTGTTTAATAATTGCTATGAAACATCTGACAGAAATTTATGATGGGGAACCGTTTAATTTTGAGATTATTTATTCTGGTTAACCAAAGTATCATTATGTTGGAAATGTTACTCCTGAATGAAATTTGATTTATTTGAATAAAAAAATTTTGTTGTAATGTTATTTCCTGAATATATAAAAAAAAAAAAAAAAAAATAAAAAAAAATATATATATATATATATATATATATATATATATATATATATATATATATATATATATACAAATGAAAACATATACTTTATATTTCATATATAATGCAATTCATGTTGCCTTTGTTTTTATGTATGGACAGTTTCAATGAATCCATTAGCACATTGTATTAGACATTTTTGTTTTATTGATTATTATATAATTTTTTACGTAACACAGATGAGAACATTTGAGCAACCACTCATCTATAAAATGTATTTTCTATATATAGATTTTAAACTGGTTTATAAGACTTTTAGTCTCTGCACTAGTAGAGATTAATTTAACTGTTTCAAAAAGAAAAAAAAAAGTGGGTTGTATACTGAAACACAAGGATGGTAGCATCTGTTTTCTATGGGCAAATAGTTAACCCCTAGGGTCAAAACACTATGAAAATATAAAAATAGATTTTTATAATTAAAATACCAGCAATATATTTTTTGAAAAAATAAAATAATAATAATACATTTGATTCTTGAAAAAGCCTTCTTTACAAAAATGTGTCAATGAAACCTGATCTACACACTGATTTCTTACAAAGGATACATATTCTATTCATATGGACCTATCCTAAAAATCTTGGTGACATTAAATAACCCATTGAGGTGTTGATATGCTGTAAAACAAAATAAAATCAAACGGAAACACCTATTCATCAAATATAGTGTGCATAGTATAAAATATTGGGCTAAAAACATATAACTGTTTACGTAACCCAGCTGAGGACTTTGCAGCAACTACTCTTTTGCAAAGTGTATATTCTATGTATAGGTTTAAGAATTAGTATTTTTTTCAGCAGCTAAGGACACTTGAGGTTTCTAGGGCATATAATGAGGAAGGAGGGCTTGGAAAATCTGATACTCACAGGACCGATTGAAGGCACAAGGGACAGAGGAAAACAACATATAACATACTTAATGAGCTTAAATAAATGGATGGTAGAGCAGGAATTGGGAGAAATAACAGAAGGACAAGGTTTATTAAGATCTACAAGGAACAGAAAGTTGTGGAGAGCCATGATCGCCTGTGTCCCGAAGAATAAGAAGAATGGATTTATTATTCTAAGCAACGTTTTTTTTTTTTTTTTTTTTTAATAAAACTTTCAATAGCTGGACAGGTAGAGATTATTAGAAACAAAGAAATTAATAATAAATAAAACAAAATAAGAAAAAAAAAAGATCTCTACTGAAACACATTCTCAATAAATAGGATTAGATAGGTTCGACTATCTACACTCCTCCCTGTTTTTTTTTTTTTTTTTTTTTTTTTTAACAGTAGGGAAAGTTTATTTCTTGTTTCTTGCTTAGAAATGGATTTCCGGTTCCTTCTACTGTCTCCATCTGAAGTCTGAAATTTTATTCACAAATTCTATCTTGACTGCTTCAAGTCTAGAGTTAGCTTTTATCCTTCCTGCTTAACTCCTAGAACTTCACATCTTGCCTTTTTTTACACTCATACAATTTTGTAATGAGATATTTTATAAATGTAGATATAAACGATATAAAACATAAACATAGGTTTTATAACATGTTTATTTATGTCAGTTCCATCTTAATAAGACAATAACATCGGCATGATATTTTAATGGAATGTCTATTATGTTTATCTATATATATCATTGTGTATTTTAATGTAATTTTTTATGATGATTTTTTTTTTTTTTTTTTTTTTTGAGAAAAAATTTTTTAAATTTTACTTTTTTAGATTTTTACATTTTGATTTATATATATATATATAAATATATATATATATATATATATATATATATATATATATATATATTATATATATATATATATATATATATATATATATATATATATATATATATATAGACATATACGGATGTATATGTATGGATACATTGTATTTTAGATTATATGAAATGTATTGACAATTTGGTTATATAGATATGTGTATGTGTTTATTTGTATATATATTTAAATGTAATGTTTATGTATATATGTTTATGTATATATGTGTATGTGTATGTATATGTATGTGTATATATATATGTGTAAATATATATATATGTGTAGGATGGATATATATGTATTTATGTATGTATATATATATATATATGTGTGTATGTGGGTACATGTATATATATGTATGTATGTAAATGTATATGTTATTGTGTATGTGTGTATACGCATGTGTTTTTGAACATAGAAATATAGGTCCTTGCTAGATTAGATAATCGTTATATTTATTTTTTATATGTTTATATTTGATTTGTAACCTGTAGTCGATATTAATTTTGTCAAATTTTCTTAATTACACAGCGACCCTTTCAGTAAATGCCCTTCAGTTTTTGTTTCCCCCACCCCATCTCTCTTCCCCACCCTTTTTCTTTTTCTTTTTTTTCTTTTTTTCCTCCTCCCTCTTCTTCTGATCTTTAAGATTAGATCGTCTATGGTGTGTGTATGTCACCACAAAATGTATCCTTTCCGGTTATATCTTTAATGTATTAGACATCTGACAACATTCATATTTCTCTCATTTAAACCATCTTTGACTCTCCTCTGTAAAACTTCTCCCTGTTAAATTTTAATCTCCCACCTTCTCTCGTCTGTTACCCCTCTCTTTAGCTCTAACATTCGTCCCACACTCTCATACTTACACTCTCTCTAAATTCTATTTTTTATTTTCCGGAGTTGTTTTTTCTGTTTTGTTTTTGAATTTGTAGGTCTGATGAATTGGATCGTATTTACGATTCCAATGGAATAAATTATGACCATGAAATATTAGTGTTTAGGCCTTTTTATTATATCCTTACTCTGTCCTGGATATTGAGTTCTACCTGGATTCTATCCTCTTGGAATTTTTTTATTCAAAATATATATGTATGTGTATGCATGCATCCATATATGTATATATATATATATATATATATATATATATATATATATATATGTTTATATATATTCAATCTTCCATGAATCTATATGCATTCAAAACTGAATCTAAATGTATAAATGTAAACAAATTACATCATATGTTAAGAAATGGAAATGTCCGACAATTTATTTATTAAAGACATTTTTTAATTTAACGTTTTATTTTATAATACAAGTATTTTAAAATGCTCTTTTATGATAAACAGTTTAAATTCTTTTCTGAATGTCGAGAAATTTTCATTTATTCCATTTCTTTCAGTGATTCTGGGTTCAAAAGACCTTTAATCTTATCAAAGAAAATAACAATTTAAATTTTCTAGCCAAATTGCTGACATTTGCAAATGTTATTTAATACTGTTTATCATAAAGGAAAAAAAAATTTGTTCTATAAAATAACAACGTTAAACACAAAATGTCTTTTACTGTTTATATTCATTGGAAGATTTAAGTTTATATGACGAACATTTTTTTACATTAATTTAAACTGTAGAGCATATATATATATATATATATATATAGAGATATATGTATTCATATATTTTCCACTAATATTATCTATCTATCTATCTATATATATATATATATATAGCAGTGATTATTCCTTGAATGAAGCCATTGCCACTATAAAATCCAACAATGAAAAATCATTACCACAGATACTCTTAAAATGCACTAAGAAACCTAGCAAAAAATAAGGAAATCTACATTAGCACCTTTGACAAGGGAGGTGGGATTGTCATTGTTGTGAATAAGAACTCGTACAATGAACAAAATTAATTCATTACTAAATGATACTGGCACACATGCAAAAATAAATGAATAGAAAATAATTACTGAAACACAAATTTCACAAAGCAGTTAGGAAACTAATTAAAATTGAAGACAAATCATTGTATAGACAAATAGAATATCATCCAAGAATATGCAAACTTTATGATCTCCCTAAACTCCCCCCATCCTGGGCATGACGATAAACTACATCCATGTCCAGGGTCAGATGATAAACTGTGTCCAACAGCAAGGCCTCTGATCAGGAGGCTTTGAGGAGCGTGGAACCTCCTCTTAATTGCTGGTGTTCCCAGATCCACCCTGACCCAGGGTGGTAGCACCTGTATGGGTCCTAGCTATGGGCAAATAGTTAACCTCGAAACTGAGTTAAAAAGCATTATAAAAGTGCAAAAATAGGTTTTAATACCAGAAATACTTTGTAAAAAAATTAATACCAGAAATAAATTTTTGAAGAAAAAAACTATTACCAGCTATACGTTTTTGAAAAAATAATATTACCAGCTATACATTTTTGAGGAAAAAAATATTAGCAGAAATACATTTTCAATAAAACAAAAATATTACCAGAAAAAAAAAATAAAAAGTTGTCGGCATTAAATGACCCATTGAAGTTGATATGCCATAGAACAAAACAAACCAAACCTAAACTTCACAAAACAGGCATCCCAATGGGCTCCATTATTTCTAGAATAGAGTGCTCAGCACAAAACCATCGTCTTGGAGCTATCAGTCTATCTCTCTCTCACACACACACACACACACACACTTCATTAAATATGGTGGACAAGAATTATTTTATTATTTTTTTTTTAAAACAACACGAAATTAAAATACATCTTAAACAGTCAAAACATGAAGAGAAGCTAACACCTTGAAAATGGCTAAAGAAGTGGCCAAAAGCATTTGGGACAATGGACAATTTTTGCACTTCCTTACTCCCACCAAATGGAAAAAATGCAAGAACACTGGAAAAACTAAATTAAAATTTATTGTATATACTCATGTATCATTTGACCTTTGATGACCTAAATTTGAAGATAATTTAACTACAAGTAAATGTATATATAGTTTGGTCAATGGTGTAGCAAGGGCCAGCAGTACATATGCTAATTTTATATCGTGTGTATGATGTGACTCCCTTAAAATTAACTTCAAAATTAGGTCTTCAAAAGTCACATGATATGTGAGTATATATGCGAATTAAATATCCCATGTCCGCCATATTTACTGAAAAAAGATGTTTAAGAGAAAGGTTGCTATCAAATATATATATATATATATATATATATATATATATATATATATATATTAAAGGTCATAATTTTGTCCAATGTGCTTCAACAATTTCATTAAAATTTCTTTTCTAAATTATCAATACTGTAAAAAAAAAAAAAAAAAAAGTTGGTTTTCTTAAAAGTATCTGTTGCATAATAATTCTAAGATCTCAGTTTTGTCAAAACATTTATACATTTCAGCATGTATTTTAAACATTAAATTCAACACCCAGAGGTGACTCTGTTTTATGCTTAAACACAATCGGCTGTTGAATTCAATGTCCACTTTTATATTTACATATGCTCTCTGATATTGAGCACTTTATCCCATAAATATAGCACATTTTTTAAAACCATATTTATTCATTATATATATATATATATATATATATATATATATATATTAAAAACTATTGTGTAGCTGATGTAAAAAATGTATTTATTATAATCTCTTATAAGAAAAATATTATAATAATATTTTTGCTCTACATTTGTATTTGATTTTCTTTTTTTTAAAAAAAAAATAAATGCTACAAACTATGGATTTTTACTCTATCTGTTCTTTCTTGTTTGGAGATATATATATATATATATATATATATATATAACAATCATTCTATTTTGTTTTAAATTTTTAAAGATACTTTGAATTTTAGCCATGGATTGAATTTTTCTTTCTTAGAATATCTTCGTTTTGCAAGACAAAGATCATCGATGCAAATATTTGAAAAATCAGTGGTTTTAAAGGTAGGTTTATTTGCAGTTTTCTGCTTTGTGGTAGTTAGGAAAACATTTCAAAAATAATTTAAAAAAAAAAAAAGGTCTTTTTTTCTTTTTCGTTAATTCTCGAGCAAATATCTAATTACATTAATAGTAACAATTTTTAGCTTGTCACATTTAGATTGTAATTTTCTTAGTCATAGATCTCAGTTACCAACTTATTTTTTGCACAATTGTTTTGCATAAGGATTTAGTTAAGCTCAGACAAATATTCTAATGCATGTCTTATTTAGCATCAAAAGTAAGCAGAGTTCATTTAAAAAAAAAGAAAAAAAGAACTGCATTTACATCTCCTGTAAATCAATTTGTCATCTTATTTGCAATCATTCTTCCACCACAATAATGTAGATTCTCTTTGCCTTTTTCTACAAATATTTCTATGGCAATTGTTCTTATGAGCTTTCTTCTTTGGTAACTTGAATTCATAAATTTAAGTGCAGTACTAGATTGGCAGTTAGGTCTCATCATTATACTGTTTTCTCACTTATGGTGATGTTCTAAGCATAGCTTAGATGTGGCACAAGGTCGAAAGCATGGGGCACCCAGTGAGAATCAAACTCTCTATTGGATGAACAGTAGACTTCTAAATATCTAAGAGTTTCTCTCAAGAAAAATTGTCTAGCACTAAGCTAGACTAGCAAAGCTAGCAATATAATTTTTCCATTTCATGTCAGTAGAAAACTTTAGTCTAAGGTGCAATGAGTCACTCTGCTGGAGGTTAGTATCAGCCATACTGATGGAAAACAAAAAGGTTATCTTGTGTAAAATTGACACACCCTTCCTTGCCCCCAGTTAACATACTGTAGGTAATTTTTTAAATTGCCTGCTAATTTGACCGTATCAAGGCCATTCTTTAGTCTGATTTTTTTTCCAACTAGTTACAAAATTTATTTTTATTTTTCTGACCACCATAATTCTTAAACTTAATTTCCTTTATTTCATACTTATAATGTTACATTGGAACAGTTGCTCTATTCTATTTGCTGATGTTTCTTGGTTTGCACAACTGAAAAAAACAAACCCTCTATTTCTACATGAATAGTAAGCCTGAAGAAGGCAGTATAATTGATTGGGCAAAACATTGCGGAAACAACACAATGACTTCAACTGTCCAAATAACTTTAAAAATATTAATGACTCTTCTGAAAATTATAGACAATAATTAATGAAATCGTCTAAACTTCTGTCTGGACAAATCATTATTGCAACTGATTTTTACATTCATGTCTAGCTATATCATAATCGCATCCTGGGTATGACGATAAACTACATCTGCATCTTGGGTATGATGATAAACTACATCCAACAACAAGGCCTCTGATCAGGAGTGTGGAACCACCTCTTAATTGTGGGTGTTCTCAGGTCCACCTTGACCTGGAATGGTAGCATTCCCAGCTATGGGCAAATAGTTGAGACGCTATTGACTCCCTCATCCCCACAAAAACAAAAAAACTGGGGTTAAAACATTATGAAAGTGTAAAAATAGGTTTTAATACCAGCAATACATTTTTGAAGGGAAAAAAATATTAATAGCAGTATATTTTTGAAGAAAAAATATTACCAGTAATAGAGTTCTGGAAAAGAAAAAATATTGCCAGCAAAAGATTTTTAGAAAAAAAAAAATATTAGCAGCAATACATTTTTGAAAAAATTATTACCAGTAATAAAAATCTTGTTGACATTAAATAAATAACCCATTGAGGTGTTGATAGGCTGTAAAACAAACCAAACCAATCATCATAATCATCAGTCCCATGACTGGATGTGGTCATAGGATTGCCAATGAACTGGGTACTTGGACAGTACCCTTCACCTATATATGTCGAAAGCTGGAGAAGTATTCATAACTGTGTATCATGTCTTGGGCAAGTAGACTTGGCAGAGCTCATTCAGTGAATGTCTAACTGCTGAGTAACTCCAGCATAGTTTTTTCTCAAGAATCAACAGGAAAGTACCATCTGATTTGATTCGGAAGTTTCATAAAGGCCAATGTAAATATCCTTCGATTATGCTAACCCTCACCCTTTCGGATCAAGCTTTGTTATTGAATATGTAACACTTCATAAATTAAGAATAATTGTCTTCAAGCATGTTTATCTAAACAATGCTTGGTATCATTTCATAAATAGAAAATCTGTTTGCTGTATCAATGAAAAAGATATTTGTTTTTGTTATGTAAACATTTAAAAAAAATTTATTTTTCTTTTTCTATTTTTGTTTGAAAATGAGAATTAATGAGATATTTCTCTCCACTTAGGCATTTGAACATCTCCAAGCTTTGGAATTGGTCAAGCCACTTGATGCAGGCAGTACTCGAACCCAAAAGGAATATCGACCAGTGATCTTGCTCGTTCATCCAATCCAATTGAAAGAAGTGCTGCAAAAATATCCTTCATGTCCGACTGAAATCAAACACTGGGCAATTAGTTCTTTGGCCTGATATTTCATAAGTATCCGACAATCAAATCATGTTGTAATAAAATTACTTTTATAAGAAAATTCTCATTTGTTTTTATTTTGTACTGACCGATGAGTTTTTTTTGCACGAGGTACTGAAATATTTTTGTATATCTAAGTTACATGTCAGGTAAGAAACCTTCATTTCTTTTAAGGATTAACAGTTTCTTCTCTCATACATTGTTGAACTTGCTTATTACTTCCCAGTAAACTTTGATCTTCAAAAATTTAAGTGCAATATTAATCATTATCTTTTGTCTTCTTAATTCCTAGATTTTTTTATAGTTCTCTTTCCTTAATAATATTTTTCTTTTTCTCTTATTCCTTCACACTCACTAAGCCCTTGCATCCTAGTGTGACACTATTTAGCTATAGTAATTGGCTAACTAATTAACCATAGAAATTAAAAACAGTAAAGACTTAAGGCGAGAAAGAGCTATATCGAAAGATAGACTGATCGACGTTAAAAAAGAAGATTTTATTTATGGAGAAAGATACTTTTTGCACGAGACAGAAAATCCGTAAGAAAAAGCGAGATATGAGATTCTGTCAAAACTGATTAATGTCACGATAAGGGAGTGACACGCCAAAGGAAACAGAATTCAGAAAGAAAAATAAAGCCAACTGACACATGCGGCCATAAAATAATTTCGGCTTGGAACCACCGCAGTACAGGCAGAGAGAAGTGATATTAGTTATCTTTCAGAGATATCATTTAATTTTAATTCCTGGGTCCAATGAAGGGAGCCATCTGGTGTGTGTTAGAATTCTGGCATCAGTAAGAAAATTGTATTATTATTGCTTATTCAAACTTGACGTCAGACACAGCATCGTTGAAAATGGACATTTGGTGATAAGAGGATTTTAAGGCATGAGAAAAATAAAGAATTTGATTCTCAGGTAAAATACGGACCTCCCAGCTAAAAGTTGACTTAGCAGAAGAAACCAGGTGTCTGGTTTTGACAGTGATTGATGAGTCAGTAGAGAGACCTGACTAAGTGAATTTTGAGTGTCCCCGAAAGAAAGATGTGAAAAGAATTATTTGGTAATCTGGGATTTGTAAATGTTGTGGCCAAAGGGAAAAGAAAAAAGATTTTGTAAACAAAATCCTGGATAATAATTTTAAGAGTGCCAGTCTAGCCACATCCACGCTGCCGAGAGATCATTGGTCAAGTGGTAGCATGGGTGATAGGCGGAGGTGAATGTATGAGAAAGACAGAGAAGTTGTTAACACCCACTGAGGGGATTGGTATGAGATACCAATGTGAGAGAGGAAGAGTCTAGGAGGATAACTCTCCTTCGACCTTCCCTCATGGATGAGGGAGAAACCCTCAAAATGAAAAGTGATTAATCTCTCAAAAATGGGAAGTAATTAATTTTCCTGGGCTAAGAACAAAGAGAATTCTTGCTGGGAATCAAGAATTATCGGGAACGCGAGCTACATCAGGCCCCCACACCGGGTTTTTGGTCGGTATCGATATAAACGAACGTCCCCAGTCAGTCAGTAGAGTCACAGAGTTTTTGCAGTTGAAGTCAGTTGCGGTTGGAGACTGTTGCCTTGCAAAAGCTGAACGAGAAATTCCACAACCTTCCAACTTGACTTCCTACCCAAAAGCAAGTTATATTAACGAACGACTTAAAATACCAAAACTCGCTTAAGAAACACAAAAGTGTCACAAATCCATAGAAACTGGCTGGGAGAGAAACACACTCCTGTATATAACAGATGGATAAAGATAATTTGTTATTTCTCAACATATTTGAACCTCTTGAGTTTGTTTTATTGCTTCTTTTATTACACTTGTGTGATATCCCCTTTACCCCGGATTCAGCTTGCACTATGGCCCGACGCCTGATTGATTTCATCTACCTAAGACCAAAGTCACAACGTGGGTAGGTTAGACTTGAGATCAAAGTAGTTACTTCAGTAACCAGACATTGGAAGTGAGTTGGAAACGACAAAGCTGGTCTCGAACTGGGAACGACCAAGATACAAGCTGGTGGCAGCAACAAAGAGTCAACCCCAAAATGCTGGTGGAAGAAACCTTA
Organism: Acanthosepion pharaonis; assembly: GCA_903632075.3. Classification (NCBI taxonomy): domain Eukaryota; kingdom Metazoa; phylum Mollusca; class Cephalopoda; order Sepiida; family Sepiidae; genus Acanthosepion; species Acanthosepion pharaonis. Next base: position 32,296 of record CAHIKZ030001695.1, read on the forward strand.
CAGTTTCGCGCCACAACTGGGAGTTGACCATGGGCCGACAGCACAGTGTTACATTGGCGTAGCGACCAGAGGACTTCACATATTGGTGCTGTGACGCAACCACCGGTGGGTGTCACACTAGTGACTTTATTGCCTTGTTTGGGGTGAAGTGATTTTTTTTTTTAAAAGAATTGCATATCTAAAAAGAAAAAAAATGAAAACAAAACTTTATTCCTTCTAATTAGGTACCTCCACTTTTTCGCTAAAAAAAGAGCATACCATGATGAAAAAAGGCCCCAAACATAGTTAAAACAAAGTTTTATCATCAAAATCTTTGTTATTACTAAGAGGAAAGATGAAAGTATTTTTTTATTATTAATTTTTTTATCTTTTCTAGCACGTTTGAAATTTTGGTTAAAAATGGAATCTATGGGAATTATAGCACCTTTTTTCCCCGGTAAAACAACACATTGATTTGGAAATTCTTGCAAAAATCAAATAATTGTTGAATTTTAATGATATTTTCAGGTCTTATTCTTAAATGAATTTCTTTTTTTATATGTACAGCTGTGACCCCTGTTACATAATATTATGAAATTTTGATCACAAATTTTTTTAATAGTTAAAAGCAGGACATTTTTTTGTTTGTTTTTTTCCCCAAACTCATTTCCCAAAAATCTTCAAACTGTAAAATAAAAAAAGCAATAAAACTATGACATTATTTAATTAGAAAAGCTTTTAATTGCTTTTTATAAATAGGATTTACTAAGAACACTATTGTCTTAAGAAAAAGGATTTTATTGATGAATAATGAATTTTTACAAGCACTGCTTTCATTCTTTTTTTTTTAATTTTATTTATAATTTATTAAGATTCATATTTTTTAAATTTCTGCATTTCATCATTTTAGGTGATATTATTAAGTGAAAACTTTAGTTACTAATCAAAAATTGAAAAGCTTAATACAAATCACTCACCAAGATTTTTAAAAGAATGTTTTATTTTTTTATTACTGTATAAACATGCTGTTTTGTAAGATTACCTGAAAAATAAGTGATAACTATATTAAATTTAAAGCTGAAATTTCTAAAAATTAATAAAACATAAGGTTACAGAGAATACTTTCCTAAATTTTGAAGATTACTGAGTAGTTAAAAATTATATAAAAATGATCTCACATCATTTTCTTAAATTATGTTTTACAGATAAAGTCCCTGTAGCATAACAGTCAAAGTCATAAACATGGCTACTATCGGTTAAAAACACTGCTACTGTTTGCTTAAAAAATTAATTTCTGCTGTATTTTAAACTCAAAGTAAATAATATTTGTTTCAAATCTGATTAATTATACATTAAACCAGCTGAATATTCCTCAAATAAGGTTTCAAAAAAGTGTATTTTATTTTTGAAAATTTTTTTAAATAAAGAGAATTATATGGGAAATTTAGCAACTCCTCAAACTGAGTCATGGCTTGATAAACAAAGTGGGACAATTAAAAAAGTTTGAAATATACTTTATACAAGAAATACATTAAATAACAAGAGGATTGCTAAAAGTGGTTAAAAGTCAAGGCATTGGGAATGAAATCCCAATACATGTCTGTTTGAAATAGATGAAGCACTTAACTGAATAGTGTTCATATTCTGCTTCTATTAGCTGCTATGTCCTTGAATCATTCACCTTTGGTCATAGCCAGCATTGCCTGTTCTGGGAGTTGACAGAAAAACATCTCTTAGTGTCTCCAGTTGGCACTCAAATCCTATTTTGCACCTAATTTTGGGTCATACTCATTATCATCAGTTTATAATAGACTCTTCTTACTATCAGCCGGAGCTATCTATCAAAGGGAGATAACCTATATATTCTATAATTACATTTCAATGAATGACAACTTAACAAGGGTGCTAATGGGCTATTTTAGTAAAAAAAAAATCAAAAAAAATCAATTCCAATGAATATAACTTCTGTTTGAAATACACCAGAATATTTTGCTTACTGGAAATAGTAAATTCAATCCTTTAGTTTTCAATTAAAGCTAAAATGAAAGCTTTTTCATTTTTAAAAATTAATTTAAACCTTAGGTATTGCAATTTTAGTGGAGGTACCAACCTCTAATGATTATATATTAAAACAGAACAAAACAAATATATAAAAAAAGTTATTCCTTCTAATGATTGCATATTATAAGACATTAAACCCTTCATTTATTTTAATGCATGACACAATGATTGCTATGTGATAAAATAAACCAAACTTTTTAATCTAGTGACACAGCAAATACAGAAAAGGCATAGAAATAAGCAGGTTTTAAATTTCCATCTCACACTTGTGAACAATGTTAAGAAATCAAGTAAGTCATTTAATACTTACCTATGACCTACTTGAAAATGTATTCCAAATATAAACTTCAGAGGCGTGCTTAGGTACAAAAGGTTATTCAAGCATGAAGAATCTCAATTTGCATTTAACATTTAAAAGAATATTTAATGCTTAATTATTTTAGGAGTAAAAAAACTATGGCAAGAAGATAAAATATAGTGTGGCACGGTTAGTACTTCATCAGACTAAAGTGATATTTATGTTGATGCAACTACACATGTATAAAGAAGACAGGTGGATGCTGAGAATTTTAAATTAAAATTTTTTCTTTTCTTTTTTTGAATATATGTTTTGGGTATATACTCTAGCTGATTTCATTTAGCTTTTTTTTTTTGTTTTGTCTATATTGCCATCATTTTGTTATTACATATTCAACATTGTGAAAGGTGAAATGTAAGAATCTGGGTGTAAATATACTGTAGATGCTCTAGAAATTAAAGCACTTTCTATACATTTTCGTCTCAGTAAATTGCTTTCTCCTTTAATTAAAGCAGCATTTTTTAAATCAAAATTATAATCAGACTCATTACCGTGAACAAATAATGCATTTAATGTATTGTTTTGTAAAAGATCCCTTTTGCATTCATATAATCTTTTATTCCTTGAGGTTTCTCCTATATATTCCTTGTGGCAAATTACAAATTATTTCTATCGTAAATACAAATAAAGTTATACATTTTTTAAAGTGCACACGAACTTTATGGACACCCTGTATATTAATCTGTTGGGTTGGCCACCTCGACGTGGTGTAATGGTTAGAAAGCTTGTCTTGCCAGATCAGTTACGACTGAGTAGTGAGTTCCATCCTCACTGGGTGCCCCATAATTTCGGCCTTGTGCCACATCTAAGCCGGCCTTACAAAATCACTGTTGGGTTTGTCAGGAAAGTGTGCTTTTCTATTTTGAAATATTTTACAAGAACAAGACTTGTTTGAATGATCTGTTGTGTTTAATTTGTGGTAATAGGGGAAAATGATTATTTCTGGTCCGAGTGCCTGTGTTCACTTCAGTCTTATCGATTCTTTCATCTTCACTTTGGCAACAATAAATCTCCTTATCTTCTTGTTCTCTTCTTCTTTCCTCCTCTTCTCGTTCTCTTCTTCTCTTTCTCTTCTCGTTCTCTTCTTCTCTTTCTCTTCTTCTTTCCGCCTCTTCTTCTTTTCCCTTCTTCTCGTTTTCTTCTTTTTTGATCCTCTTCTTGTTCTCTCCTCATTCTCCTCTTCTTCTTCACTTTTTCTCTCCTCCTTTACTCTACTATTTGTTCTCTTCTTCCTTGCTCTTCTTCTTGTTTTCTTCTCTTTCTCTTCTTCTTTCCTCCTCTTCCCGTTCTCTTCTTTCTCTTCTTCTTTCCTCCTCGTTCTCTTCTTCTTTTCTCCTCTTATTGTTCTCTTCTCTATCTCTCGTGCTATTACCATTCGTCCACACTCGACTATGCGACGATCATGGGATCTAAAACAATTCCCCTTTACTCCCTTGGGTAATTCGATTTTTATATTCTTTTCGACGGTTGCAAATTTGCATGTTGCCAGCAAAATCTTGTATTTGCGAGAATGTAACGTTCTTAAATATTCGCCTTATGAACGGCCATTTTTTTTTAAATTTTTTTTTCTTTGGATTTCTTTACATTCAATTCACGTGAAAAGTCTTTGTACCAGCGATAAGTCACTTTTCATTATTTGCTTATTCCTTCTGTTCTCCAACCACAGTGACTATTGTACAAAGTTACCATGTTGAAAATAAAATTTGTCTTTCAATTACGAACATTTTTAAACGTATGTATTCACATAATATATACAAAGATATTAAAACAAAGGGGAGGGGAAGAACTAAGAAATGAAAAAAAAATTACCATAAAGTGGTAAATTGAAAAATTATTCAAAAAACAAACAAACAGCAACAATAAAACTAGAAGCTGACGGGTTATTGTTCCTGGCTCTTCTGAGTTCAATCTAAGACAAAACATAGATATGAGGACGACAACGAATCTAAAGAGGTGGGGAGAAAATATTATCATCAGAAAATCGGCACTTGATAAACCGAACACTTTTTATCTCCAGAATCTGTCTTACATATCTATATGTCTACCATTCGTCCATGCTTAGAATATTGCTGCCACATAGGGTCTAGGGACCATGAAAAAAATTATCAATCAAAAGGAGGCCATGAATAGAAAAAGGTTGAGAACCATTGGACTAAACTTATAACAGCCCAATTGAGTATTCATTTATAGGTCAGAATGACATGTATAGGAGTTGCGGGTTGATTAAATTTGGATATGATTGCTTAGTTGGCCGATTTTACCCCTCCCCTGCTCTCTGTCTTCAACTATGTTCAGCTACTGGTGCGGCAATAATGAACAGAATGCCTATGAACATGGATAAAAGTGTCCTACCCGCTAGACAGGTCTTAGATCTTGGTAGAGAGATTGATGAGTCGATCCTGAAGAAAAATAGCTACTCCAGTTTTAAATCCTGTTTATGTCAGTAGATAGGATTCCAGAGCCACCTCTGGGCAATAAGAACGGATTGGCTGAATTTTATTAAATATTTTTATTTACTGATTTTTGATTGGCTAAACAGTCTATTTGTATCTCCTACTTGTGTATAAGGTAGTAAAACAGATTTGAGAATCAGTGTTAGATCAATGAAGTAAAGAAATAAGGATAAACTTTTTGTTCTGATTTTACAAGTGTTACGTTAGACCAATAATTCTACCCCCATCTTAGATTTTACAAGTATATTTTTAATACCTTACATATCTGCGACGAGATATGAGAATAATAGTCGTCTCTTTATTTCTTTGAATATGCAGATTATGAAATATTTTTTGTACCCGGTTAAACTGAAGCCAGTTCTTGGAAGAGAACCTTACTTTACCCCACCTCCTGCCTGGTCTCTGATCGCAGCCCAGACGAATGCTGCTTGTCTGATAAGTACAAGTGAACCTAATAGTGTTCAGTGGATAACGCCTACTCACTTTCATATGCCAACACGTGACTTAACCCCTAACGGTTTTTTCGCGCGTGTTGGGATATAACAACTTCACTTAACTGTTTGCCTTCAGAGGAATCGGACGTCACCAAAATTGGACTTAGCTGTTTGCTTTCAGAGGAATCGGACTTCATGACCGACGAAAGAATCCTGAACGGTATTCTCAAACCCAAGTCGTCTATACTCCCGTTGTTTATCTGCGTATACTATTCGCCATCAGCAAGGATTGAACGGCGTTAATCAAGGACTTATATCAGGATATTAGCAACTCTACCTTTTTCGCTCGGAGAATTGAATGGACATCTTTTCTTTCGAACTTTATTTCTGATAACAATCGATCGACGTTGATCCCTACAATTTGTAAGTCTTTACATGTTTATATATATATTCTATAATCTGCTGTTACTATTTTTGTCTGTATTTCGTCGCATTGATATATATGTTTGATCAACCAATTGTCCCCTCATCCCTTTTACTATTTAGTTTTCTTTAATTTGATACACTGTATATTTTCTAAATTTAAGTATTTTTATTATATGTTCTCGTCTTCTTCTGTTCTGTGTCTGCATATTGTTCGTTTTCTCACTGCGTTCACCGACGTCCGGAATTGGAGAATTCCTCTCCCATCGTTCTTTTCATCAATCTTACATTGAACCCTGGGATACTCTTGTTTATTTTCTTTTTATTTTCTCGTTGCGTCCCGGCTATCGTAGTCCCAACGAAACCCCGGGCGTAACACAAGTAATTTGACAAAATAGTACTGATCTAAGTTACCAATTGATATGTTTATGCATCAACAAAAACAAAAAAGAAAATGGATTAATGCAATTAATTTCAGTAATAAAGTTCTATAATACTTTGCTTAGATTCTGAAAGGCATATTTTGCCATTCATACAAACCTTTGTGCTTCTGTGTCGCATTTACCATCCTCAGTTGCTACGTTACCCAGACAATTACATTTCTGTGCTTTCTCGATCTGTCGGAGTTAACTCCTCCTTCAGTTCGTAACCCTTTCACCAGGGGTCTCTCTTTCCTGGCTATAAATAGCCGCTGACCCTTCAGCTCTATCTCTTTTTTCCTTTCAGGCCTGTGCACTGACACCTTGAGGTAATCTCTCTTATTCCTAGAGGATTTCAACTATCAACCTCGAAATGTAGTCGCTAACAAGGACTAGCGTGGAATCACGCTAAGCACAATATACACACACGCACGCACACACTGAATATTCACACACGCACGCACATACAGAATATTCACACACACTTTGTCCTTTGTACTGTTTCCCTGTATTGTAACTTGTTATGAATATATATTTGTATATACATATATTATCGGTCTTGTGTTTTGTTTGCTTTCTTTTCCTTCTTCTTTGGACTTAATCAAAGTCCAACCTTTTTATGTAGTTGAGCTCGGCGGGCAGGAGTATCTGAATCTTGCGTTTCTTCTACGTCTGACTTCTATCCACAACATAACAGCCACGCCATGAACCCTCAACAAACCGTAACCGCCACGGGCCCCTCTACAGATCTTGACATCCCCAATACCTAGCTCAAACCTTGAGTTTTCTCTTTGATTGACGACCATTAATTCTATCTTCTTACAGGTAATAGTCCCTTCTTCATACTATTGTTACCTTGTTATTAACATTTCAGCTGTTGTGACCCAGTCCTTCCTCAGGAGTCTGTTTATCCAGGTAACCTTCAGTGAATTTAAAACAGACCAGATATTTAATATATATATACTGTCCTTACATAACGACGTTGAGTAGTGCTCAATTCTCGCCAGTCCTGTCTCTTCCGAGTTTGTACTACTGGCTTAACGTTTGAGCTAACAACAACAAAATGCATGAATCAACTCGCTTTAATCGTCCAGGCTATTGTCCAGTAGAACAATCCTTAGGCTGGAATTAATGTTCTTGCATCCTTTGCTGCTGCTACTGCGGCATTGCTGTGAAACTAGGCGCTCTTCGCTACCATATGTCTTTTTTTTTACTGCAGCTGTTTAAACGTTTCTGTAAAGCTCAGACCTATCAACCACCATTTCATTTTCTTGCTTCATTAAATTCCCTTATGTAATAATTGCCAAGTTGGTGACATAGTTGTGAGTTCAATCTCCGGGCCGGGTAGTACAGACTCAGACTTAATGGAAACAGGACGAGCAATAAATGAACAGTACTAAATAAGAACAAAACGAGATATCCCTAGCCATGGACAACGGTACGTGTACAATCCTACTCCATTGATTAAATAAAGTGTTCAACTGGAAATTTCCGGAATTCTGGATCGCCAAAAGCCGGAAGAAGACGAGAGAGGTCGATGGCCAAAACGTTGTGATAAAAACAACAACAATGACGATATTAGTCCGATTGTAAATAATATAAATAACCGTAACTATAGAAATGAATTGAAAATCAAGAAGAAAGGGATTGTCTGGAGTCAGGAATGAATGCATTAATTATTGAAATAATAAAGCTAGTAAAAATCTGAATGATTAGACGAACGAGAAATAATATCAACATCTGTTGTTATTACATTATTTGGGCTATTGTCCTCTCCGGCCTTTTTCAAATATCCGTCGATCCAGATGAACTTCATGGAATTTTAAACTGAACCCACCTCAAACTGCGGGGGCAGACTGTTCGCATTTTGCTGTCCATGTCCTGAAGGTTATTTGGATCAACAGCACAGCTTTGAAACATTGTGATAACTCAACAAAAATGAGGACAATCGTCTGCATGTAAATAATAATAATTTACATGCAGACTATTGTCTTCATCTTTGTTGTTGTTGTCCCAACGCCTTGGCTATTGTGTACTCCGGCCTTTCAGCAGGTGTATGTTGACCTGTCTAACCTACAGGGAATTCCGAACTAAACTCTTTATTTAATCTACAAAGATAGACTGTTCTAATTTCGCTCCCCATGTCCAGAGACATCTCATCTGGTACTATCTTCTTCTTATTAATCAGCTATGGCTCGGCCTGTTTCCACCAAGTTCAAGTACATACTACCCAGCCCAGGGATTGAACGCACAATCACTACATCTCCAATTAAATATATTATTTCTAAAAATGATGTCAGTTTACAATCATGTCTCCTGAGGTTAGGGACGCGTAAGTAAACATTTGATTTCATCAACGGTTCATGATATCATTCTTGATAACGAGCGGTATTATTGGAAAGACTGCTTGCTTTAAAAATGTGATTTCTCAGAAATATCCCAGCTCACTGATTTTGGGGCGGTGGGAGCGAGGAAACAATACACACACACACACACACACACATATATATATATATATATATAGAGAGAGAGAGAGGGTGCGCCAGGTAATCACAAACAAGTCATATCATGTTCACTATTTACAATCGGACTAGCGTCCTCGTCTTTCTTGTTATCACAACGTGTTTCGGTCGTGGTGCCCTCCTGCCTTTATCAGGTGTATATTGATCCGGGTTACCTACAAGGAATTCAGAACTGAACTTTTATCTAAACTACGGGCGTAGACGTTTCTTATTCCACTGTCCATGTCAAGGGATATTGTAGCAAAAATCCTTTCAACTTTCTTTCTTTGCTTGCAAACAATATGTTTAAATAATTCATATGACAGCTCAATTCTACAATGAATTAAACAAATCGCCAGTAAAACTGGAAGATCCAGGGACAGAAAGAAATGTCGAAATCGCAGGTCATATGTTACAAATCTCAATATACATAAACGGTCAGAGATCATCACGCATTCCGACGGACAACGTAAAAAAAGATCCAAACGAATCCCCATCCGCCAACCGCTTTTATCGACGGAACAATTTTTTCATTGAACGCCAGGTGGGTGTGGACATACAATATTCTAAAGCATTTCTTCGAATTATTCCGCATATATATTCGTCATCACTGGTGACAACGGTGGACCCATGGTCAAGCTTTTCTCTTGTTGGCATATGTCAGACACTAGTTGGAAGATAATTATTTGGGAGCCCTTCGAATCAACTCCTCATACCAAAAATTCAGACAGAAAATAAAAGCACATATTACCCTGAAAGTACGTAGTAAACTCTTATTTGGTTTTAATAACATTGAAGTTGGAAATCTGATTTTTTTTAAACTCTATTTGTGTGTTATTTTATTTTATTTTATTTTTTTTAGATAAAATAGTTTTTTCTCAAAATTAATGTCATAGAATTTTAGGGGAGAACGGACAAATTCGTCCCGAAATGAATCCTGTATGAAATCTTAACTTAAAATGCAAATAGTTGAAAGTGGAATTGTAGTTGTAAGAGAATTCAGTTTTATGATAAAGCTTAAAAGGTGAAAAACATAGATCTAGTTTAAGAACGTTGACACAAATGTCGCAGATTTTAGCTTAAATGGACACCACGTTTGTGTTAACGTTTTTTTTTTAAATTATACTGCGATGTCTACTTAATTATACATGCAAATATGAAATTGTTGGTGACATCCTCTTATTGTTGAGACGATTTAAAAAATTAAGATAAAAGACAGACCTAGATATATTTAGCTACTTGTTGAGCACAATATTTCAGGATGCCCTTGCTGCATTGGTGAACACAATCTTTGAGGATTCCCTCGCTATAGAGGTGAACAGGATATTTTATGATCGCCTCGCTGTACTGCTGAATACAATGTGTTGTTCTCCTCGCTACATTAGGGAACATAATACTTTAGGATCGCCTCGCTGTATTGGTCAACACAGTCTTGTAGAATACCTATACTGTAATGGTGAACACAATCTTTTAGAATCGCTTCGCTTTTCTCGTGAAAACACCCATCTAGCATCGTCTCTTTTCATTGGTGAACACAGTCTTTTAGCATCGCTTCGCTGTATTCCTGAACACAGTCTTTTAGGGTCGCCTCACAGCATTGGTGGATACAATATGTTAGTATCCCCTTGCTGTATTGGTAAACACAATCTCTTAGGATCGCCTTGCTCTCTTTTTCAATAACATCTTTAGTATTTCCTGGTTGTATTGGTGAACAAAATCTCTTAGGATCGCCTCGCTATATAGGTGAACACAATGTCTTAGAATCGACTCACTAAATTTTAAATATCATCTTTTAGTATCCCCTGGTTGTATTGATGGACAATCTTTTTGGATCGCCTTGCTGTATTGGTAAAGACAATCTTTTGGGGACATCTCGTTGTATCGCAATCATTTCGGATTTACCCGCTGTTTTGGTAAACACAATATTTTTGGATCCAATTGCTGTATTGATGAACACAATCGTTAAGGATCCCCACGCTGTATTTTTGTACACAAACGTTTAGCATCCCCTGACTGTATTGGTGAACTGAATCTTTTTACAATCGCCTCGGTTTTCACGTGAACACATCCATCTAGGATCACTTCGCTTTATTGGTGAACACAATCTTTTTGGATCCCATCTTCGTATTGTGAGCACAATATTTTAGGATCCCCTTTCTGTATTGGTGAACAAAAAAAAGATTGTGTTCAGCAATACAGCGAGCAGATCCGAAATGATTGTTTCTCACCAATACAGCGAAGCGATCCTGACAAGTAGATACTTTTTGATTCAGAAACGCTTCCTTCACCATGCAGCTAAATATATCTAGGTCTGGATTTTATCTTGATTTTTAAAATTGTCTCAATCATAAGACGATGTCTCTAACAATTTGACCTTTGCCATGTATAATTAAGCAGAAATTGTTGGATGAATGTAAAAAAAAACATTCATGCTAATACAAACGTGATATCCATTTAATTAAGCCGGGCTCCCCTAAACGTCTGACACTAATCTCGAGAAAAACTTATTTTATCTAAAAAAGAAAAAAACACACAAATAGAGAAAATTTCAATTTTACAACTGTTATTAAAACCAAATAAGAAATTACGACGTAATTTAACGGTAATATGTGCTTTTATTTTCTGTCTAAATTTCTGGTATGAGGACTTGATTCGAAGGGCTCCCAGATATGTCTCCCAACTAGTGTCTGACACATACCAATGAGGAGGAAGTTTGCCTATGGCTTCACCGTTGTCACCAGTGATGACGAACATATACGTGGATTAATTCGAGGATGCTTTAGGATCGGCACCACTAAAGCCAATAGAATGGCTGAGATACGTGAACGACACCTTCATACTCTGGCCTCATAGTGAAGCTGAACAAATATAGATCAAGAGAACGCAATAAGTCCTTCGATCCAGTCGTCAATGGAAGAATAAAACAACAATCAGCTAGCCTTCATAAGATCTTACACAGAGAATGGGTTTAAGATATTCGTATATGACATGCAAATATTCATCGGACATTGATTCAATTTAAATTCCCATCATCCATACAGTGTGAGGGAATGAGTCGCCTGATGCCTACAACACCGTGCAAAAATCATGTGGCGCCTCAGACACGTACCAACGGGAAATGATCAGAATCGAGGGTTCCCTATCAGAATAACGATCACCCGGTAAACAACATATTAGCGTCTCCAGGTGGAAACAGAAGGGTTAAAGAACAAGACAAGAAAATTGTCTACCTTACATAAAGGGCTTATCGGAAAATATTCAGAAGATGTGCGGTCCATCCAACATCAAGACAAAATTAAAAAGTATCTCAGCTCTGCGGAGAAATCTATCGAGTAAAGCCTAACACAGGGGAGAAAATTACCAGTAATTGTGTTCTCTATTGTTAGAAGTTGTAGCAAAGGATATGAAGTTGAAACAAACCGAAACCTTAAACTAAGGCTGGGTGGTCATCGAAACGTCGCAGTGATGGGTGAGAAAATGAAATCAGGCATGGCTGATCATCTATAGAGGGAAAAGGGTAATCAGCCCTAGTGGAATGTAGTTAATATCCTGGACAAGGAAGAACACTGGAGAGTTATACGTGAAAACATCCGTGCACATGCCAGGCTATGAGGACCTCATTAGTAGGCCAAGCATAGAAATATATACGATATGGGAGTCATTAATAAATAAAGAAGATTGCTGTCACGAGATTGTCCGGGAAACGCTTCGCGGTGGGCGGATGCGTCAGTGCCAACCTCGTCCCCCTACGGGATGAAAATGCAGCGTTACCACTTGTGATGTCTCTTTGAAGAAGAATCACAAGGTTTAAGAGACACGTCTTTCATTGTCACCAGTGTGATCATGAGATCGGTGAGAAGGTGAGTGGTGGGGTGGGGGTGAAGGAGAAGTCACTTAACTAGAAAAAGGGGACTTGTGTTCTCTGCGACATGCCGAAGACAGAATATGTAAAATAGAAACAAGTCAGTCGTAAATGTTGCCATAACTGCATCTCGGTTATCCTAATATTGTATGTCCACACCCACCTGGCGTTTAATGAAAAAATTGTTCCGTCGATAAAAGCGGTTGGCGGATGGGGATTCGTTTGGATCTTTTTTACGTTGTCCGTCGGAATGCGTGATGATCTCTGACCGTTTATGTATATTGAGATTTGTGACATTTGACCTGCGATTTCGACATTTCTTTCTGTCCCTGAATCTTCCAGTTTTACTGGCGATTTGTTTAATTCATTGTAGAATTGAGCTGTCATATGAATTATTTAAACATATTGTTTGCAAGCAAAGAAAGAAAGTTGAAAGGATTTTTGCTACAATATCCCTTGACATGGACAGTGGAATAAGAAACGTCTACGCCCGTAGTTTAGATGAAAGTTCAGTTCTGAATTCCTTGTAGGTAACCCGGATCAATATACACCTGATAAAGGCAGGAGGGCACCACGACCGAAACACGTTGTGATAACAAGAAAGACGAGGACGCTAGTCCGATTGTAAATAGTGAAAATAATATGACTTGTTCGTGATTACCTGCCGCACCCTATATATATATATATGTGTGTGTGTGTGTGTGTTTGTCTATTGTTTCCTCGCTCCCACCGCCCCCAAATCAGTGAGCTGGGATATTTCTGAGAAATCACATTTTTAAAGCAAGCAGTCTTTCCAATAATACCGCTCGTTATCAAGAATGATATCATGAACCGTTGATGAAATCAAATGTTTACTTACGCGTCCCTAACCTCAGGAGACATGATTGTAAACTGACATCATTTTCAGAAATCATATTTTTAATTGGAGATGTAGTGATTGTGCGTTCAATCCCTGGGCTGGGTAGTGTGTACTTGGACTTGGTGGAAAAATAATATGACTTGTTTGTGATTACCTGGCGCACCCTATATATATATATATATATATATATATATATATATATATATATATATATAGAAGAGGAAAAGAGAAGAGAACAAGGAGAGGTGGAATGGAGAAGAGAAGAAGCGGAAATAAGTAAACAAAAAGAAGAGGAAGGAAGAGAATATGGATAGGATGAAAGAAGAAGATAACAACAAGAAGAAATGAGAAGGGAATAAAAAGAGGGAAGAAGAAGTAGAAAGCGTAGGAGATCAAGAAGATCTTAGACGAATATACAAGCAACAGAATTTTGGGGATTTGGGCAAATCCTTATAGTAAGTCATCGAGTCTAGAAGAATTCTCAACAGAATGCAGAAAGCCGTTTACATTGCAAGCGTCATACCAACGGGCTTCGATGACGATGAAGAAACTGAATAGACTCGATATAGCCTTATACATATGTATATATATATCCTTGCTTGACCCAGCTAATGCTCTGTGATGGAGTTCGGGGGAAAGGAGAGACGTGGTTCTTGGGGCACAATCCTTTGGGTTACGTATACTTGCATGAGTATCACCACAGAAATTGTGAGTAGTGGCGCTATATAGAGTCTGTTCAGTTTTATTCTTCGTCACCGAGGTTCGTTCGTACAGTTGATATAGCGCTTGCCTTATATCGAAACAGCCCGAGTTCGAATCACCGTAGTGGATGCGCAATGCTGATGAGTCCTAAAATAGGACGAAATGGCCCTCCAGTGCTTTCTGCATTCTGTTGAGGATTCTTCTATACTCGATGAATTACTGTAATGATTTGCCTAAATCCTATATATATATATTTTGTGGTATCAAAACATTATTCCAATATATATATATATATATATATATATAAAAGTTCAGAGCAGATAACATTAGAAAGATTTTAGAGTCCCATGAAAATAAGTGGATACAACGTCTAAAAACACAATACCCAGCCGGGCTAAATCATAAATTTAACAATATATAATAGTAACAATATATAACAACAAATCAAAACCTACCCACATTTCTCACCCACACAAGACAGACATGCTTACGGAGGAATGGAGGCCCACACTTATACACTCACCCACACGATTATACACACGTACACACACCATACTCACTCACACCCTAATGAGCCAAATGATAACACACACCTACAGCAATACACACGCTTACACATATCATACTCACTCACTCCCTAAGAACCAAATAACACACACACAAACACTAAACAGAGACATTCCCTCACCAGGTCCAATAAAACTGTCAAACTGACCAGAGAATTCAGGATAAAATGTATCTATCCAGTTCTTATCTCAAATAACAACTTAAAAGAGACTGTTTGACCAACACAAGGAATGTTAAAAGATTCATGTGAAAAAGATAAAAAAAAAAAAAACAAAACAAAAACTACAGACAAAAGTTCATTTTCTCCAACAAAAGACATTCATTTCTGTAGTTCACTGCCAACAGCAAGCAGAAATATTTCTCCTCCCGATGATGGCCAAACTAGTCGAGGAATCTAAATGGAATAATAATAATAAAAAAACGAAAGAATATTAATCTACAACCCAGTGTGTCTAATGATTTTAATTTTTTAATTTTTTATTTTCTTATTGTTCAATATATATATATATATATATATATATATATAAATTAACTGACTGACTGACTGATGTTACCTTCAGCATCCCGACAACAGAGTTTTCTATTTCTAGACGGACGCTCTGAGACTCACTCCTTCCACTCGTCAGTGGGTATCAGCAATTGACTGTTTATACTTCTCGATTTTCTTTTTCATAGGCACTTTTCATTTGTGCAAAGAGAGAAAAAGACAAAGAGGGAGAGCGAGAAAGAAAGAAAGAAAGAGAGAGAGAAAAATTTGTACCTTTTTTTATGAAGCCTGATGATCTTTATAAAATTTTATATAATTGAAAAATACGGGGTTTCCAAAAGTTTTACGAATTTCACTGGATTTCCAAGTTTCACAAACCAAGTTACTGAAAGTTCAAGAAACATTATATTGGAAATAAAAATTATAATTACGGAAGATAAACCATTGAAAACTGTCTCGTTGTAGAGTTGACATATTTATGAAGACAATATTAATATGAATTAATTTATATTCTGAAATTAGTTTTTAAATGGTTTTTCCTTCGGTTTT
Organism: Acanthosepion pharaonis; assembly: GCA_903632075.3. Taxonomy (NCBI): domain Eukaryota; kingdom Metazoa; phylum Mollusca; class Cephalopoda; order Sepiida; family Sepiidae; genus Acanthosepion; species Acanthosepion pharaonis. Next base: position 47,950 of record CAHIKZ030001695.1, read on the forward strand.
GTTGAATTTCTTCATATAAAACAGTCTTCACTGCATCCAGGATGACCTACCAAAGTTAAATTACCGTCCATGAATGTAAACCTTTATTTCCGGAATGCTCTACAAGTTTTAGACTGATTAAGGTTGGAAGGATAAACCAGCTGCTTCGTTAAACATGTATAATTGAGTGTTTTTTTTTTTTTAAATTAAATATTTTCTTGAACTTTCCCCTCAACGGAAAGTACAATTAACAAACAGTTTTGTTCATCAGATTTTATGTTTTATCTTTGAAACAACACATTCATTAAAACAAAATTTTTTTCTTTTACAAATATTAAAATTAATTTTGAGTTTTAACACCAAATACATGTGTAGAGCGAAAAGTTCATAGGCTGACTATGAAGAAATGACGCTAGAGCTGTGAAATCTTGGATGCATTAATTTCAACGGTTCTTATTAATAACAGTATTGTTGATTTCCAGGTAAACTGACATCTGACTGTTCAAAGAATTTTTAAAAGTAACAAGTAGCAATTTCTCTTAAAAATGGACAAAATTTGGAATCGTGGTTTTATTAAGCACCCGCAGGAAAAGGAATTAGCCCCCAAGGATATTTGTGCTACTGTAACGGGAGAGACGGGAGGAAGAATGATTTATTCTCCCAATTGTATTTCCCCCATTATGCGCATTATCTTATCCGTGATATAATAACACACTTCACGAACGGAATGGAATGGAAAGGAAAAGGAATGACAAACATGCTTTGTTCTCAGAGAGACTTTTATACTACAAAGATGCACGCAAAATATATATTTATATATATACATATATACACATGTTCCGCGTGAAGAATAACATATCATACATATCTGTTATTTAAGCTGAGAAACAAAAAGGAATATTTCTTACATATAATATGGAGAACTTCTGTTTGAAGAAAAAAGGTGGGATTCATCTACTATATAAATATGCGGACATATTCCACGAACGGAAAACAGCAAGTTTTGGGTTTTCATTCTACATTGGGAAATATATATTCAGAAAGAGAAACGGCATCATGGACTTGTAAGCTGCTGGGGAGGTAGATTTAGCCTCTGTCCGGGATATGGCGCCCCAGACTAAAGAAAATAACCTTTTGGTTTGGCTTCTGTAAATTGACTAAATCTTCTTTTCCTCACTGTAGATTAGAATGACGTCACTTCTAAACCTTCACGTGATGACATATGTGACTTATCTCCATATAAAGGGAAATAATCGACTGAATGTTTCTAATCTTTATAAGGAGAAGACGTTCTTGGCTTTTATCAACGGTGCAGCTGAATTTAGTAGGAAAGGAGAGTCTTGAAGATGAGTAGAAGATCTGGACGTCTTGCAAAAAAAAACCACCGAGGAAAACACTTCATAGTAAATATACATGGTGATGAATGACAAGCGATTGATATATGAATTAAATATGCAATGCTATTCTTATAAAATAGTTACGAATATTCTGCACAATGACCTTGGCAAAATTTCTGCTCAGTGGGTAAATTTTTGACACCTAATCAAACGCGCACCCGGCTGAAATACATTTGGGAAAATCTGACATTATTATGGGAACATCTGGTTTCTTTGAACGTTTTCTTTTTTTTTATCAATGTTGGGTTCATCTTTTGAGCCAGAAATATACAAAAAAATTCATGCATGGATTTACCCCTCATCATCTGCTGAAAGAGGAAAGATAATTTTATCTGCATGAAGGTGATGGTCTCAGTTTTTTGGAATGCAAAAGACATTGTGTTTATGGATGATCTGACATGTTTGCTACATTAAGGGAATATGTCCCAGTTTTATCAACAGTGCAATATTTGGCAGCTGAATTTAGGAGGGGAATGGAGAGTCTTGAAGATGACCCAAGGTTTGAACGTCCTGCAACTGTCACCACCGAGGAGAAAATTGATCTTGTTCACCATATGGTGATGGATGACAGGCAATTGATCTTGAATCAAATAGCCAACGCTATTAGCATATCCCGTAAGAAAAGTTGAGAATATTCTGCACAATGAACTTATTATGCTTCCTTTCTAGCTTATGAACTTTATATATATATATATATATATATATAATTTTCAAAACACGGGTTAGATGTGGCAAAGGGCAAAAAAAATAAATCGCCCAGTGTGGATCGAACCCAAACTCTTTAAATAATTCAACGATATATATTTAAACATTACACCACAAAAAATATAAGAATGATTTTATTACTAATAGCTTAGATGACAAGGTTAAAGATAATATAAACCCCGTGAGAACGGAACTCATTATTCAATTCTAATTGATCTAACGAGACAAGCTTTCCACCCACCCTCGTATAACCGTCATTAGGACATTGATTTTCTTTTATTATTCACTGCAGCCTTACTTTTAGGCCATCCAGGGTCAGATGTGTTCGGTTAAGAAGAATCAAAGCTTAACTTAGCTACATTTATTTCATTATTAATGCACAATAATTCACACTAATTCGACTGGATAGTTCCACTCAATAGTCGCTTAATAATCACAGCAGTCAGTAGCCTGACACCGCTATTTATACACCTGGTGGAAAACATATTTATAAGCACAGAGTGTTACGTTCGAACCTCGACAAATGGTATTTATTCATTTTCTTCAATAAACAAGGTTTTAGTCAAATTTGATGATCGCTAAAGTAAAACAATAAACATTGTCGACATTTTAATTTTAGTTAAAATAATAGCGGTGTCATGGGAAAAACCGTCCTTTTGACTCTCGGTCTTATTACGGGCATGTTTATCCATATTTGCCCATAGATCATTGCAAACGTTCGGGCCGATTAGAAAAAAAATTAGTATTAAAAATGAAAATCGTGCACGGACTTTTGCAATGATCTGATACATACATCGCCTCTCCATGTATTAGGAGTACCAATCAAATTGTAATTTTTGAATTTTTATCAGACATTGGACAAGTCGTAAACATTTCAAGGACAACCATTGTAGTTTTGTCACATTTAAATATTTATCACCAGATATTACATTACCACTCAAAATATATTATGAGGGTCACTAGCATTGTCAGATGGTAATTTTTAAGCGTAGCTTAAATGTGGCACAAGGCCGAAAGTATGGAGCACCCAGTGAGGATCGAACTCACTACTCAGTTGTAACGGTTCTAGCGAGACAAGCTTGATAACTATTACACCACGCCGTCGTGCCCATTGCTTGTTTGTTTGTATTTCGTTATCGACCTCGGCAAAGAAAGCGAACGGAAGCTTGCGGTCGGGCGTGTAAGACAAACGGGCGAGCTTTTTAAAATCGGGTCTAGGGGGTGTGAGAATTTTTAGATTTTAGAATGAAGAGCTTCCTCATTACCAGAATTCAAACAATCTAAAGTTTACTTGATGAGATCCTTTGTTCCTGTTGCAAAGATGGTATCAGAGACAAGGATCTCATCGAATAAATGTATTTGAAACCCATTTTCTTACTTATAGTTATTCTTATTTTGAAATTGGTTTTATATCTCAAAGTTAAAGAATTATTATTTTATGTCTTTTTTCCCTTTTTTTTAAGCGTTTCACCCAAGCAAGGCGGTAAGCCACTAGTACGCAAGGGGTTACAGAGAGTTAGAGCGAGAGCAAATAGGATTGATAGAGGAAAGGATGAAGAGAAGGATAGGGGATAGATCAAGGCAACTGGAGACGTTGAATGACATTACATTTGAATAGTTGGAGATTATAGCTATCAGGGAAACAGGAAGAGGGAAGGGAGTTCTACAGGTGAGAGGTGCGAGACATGAAGCTATTGGAGTAGAAAATACGGCTACATTTAACAGTTTCAACAGTAAAAGAGTGTAAGCGAGATACCAATCTAGTAGAACGCTTAAATTCATGAAGTCTGGGAACCAGCGAAAGCAGCTCCCCGAAGCAGTTACCGTGAAAGTATTTTAAAAAAAGACAGAGGGAGGCGACGGCACGTCTGTGAGAGAGCGACTGCAGACGAGATGGCAGATCAGGGCCAATTACGTTGCATATCCGTCTCTGGATCTTATCAAGAACCTTGAGATAAACATAAGCGGCACCATATTGCAGCAATACTACATGTAATGCAAGGAATTTTTTTTTTTTTTGGTGGGGATTTGAATCTTAAAAATAAATATTGATAAATTTTAGTCGTTTCATTGGAGTAGTATTGTCGGCTGGGGCTGTAGAATATAATGACTGCACCACTGCAGAGGGGTAAGATAGTCATATCTCCAATGGGGCGTCATTCCAGAATGACGATAAACTACATCCAACAGAATATTAAATGTGTTCAATTCTTTGACAAAAACGTGAAACCACCTCTTAATAGTTAATATTCCATTGATATATAGGGGGTGGCCTTGTTTGTTAGGGTCCCAGCTATATTTCTATAATAAGTTAACTCTGAAACTGAGGTAAAAGGCATTATAAAAGTGTAAAAATAGGTTTTAATACCAGAAATACTTTGTAAAAAAATTATTACCAGAAATAAATTTGATAAAACAAAAATATTACCAGAAAAAAAAGTTGTCGGCATTAAATGACCCATTGAGGTTGATATGCCGTAAAACAAAACAAACAAACCAACTTTCACTGGAGATGCGAAATATTTTAGATGCTTGTAAAATTGTGTGTGTCCAATAAATAAACACATATATATATATCTTTATTGAATATATTCTATTCAAAATGGAATTAACTTTTAAACTATAGTATTTTCATGGGTCACAAAAAATTTGGGGTTCAAAGTGGTCCATTAAAAACCAACCCACTTTGTGTTATCGATAGGCTCGTTTTCTTCCAGTGATTCGGATCCATGAATCCAGAAATTTAGAATTTTGAAACGAAATGCAAAATTAGCCAACTTTCCCAATATTAGTTCAATTATGTACCAATGCGGTAGGTTGCCATTTTTTTCTGCGGTAGACCAGTTGCCATCCAAGATTATAGAATCCAGTCTGCCCTGCTTCTCTGTGGGGTGGTGAAGAAGAGGATTCATTAACACGAAAGTGAATGTAGTGGATTTGACTGGAATTCGAACTCGGCTCTCTGATTCCTCAATCCGAGTCGCTATCTATTACTTCACCTCAATATATAGGAAGCAGTTATATAATTTGAAGAATTCAAAGGAACAAAAAAACACCATGGAACATTTCTTCAAAACAACAATTAACTTTATATCTCCACCGCTAAATTTTATGAAATTTTGAATTTAGAGATGATGCCCAAATACCAACGACAGGGTGAAAGAAAAATCTAAGTTCTTTAAATTTTTTTAGTGGGTTAAAACAAAGGACATATTAAAATAAAATGTTGTTATCTAAATTAGAAAAGACGCCAATAATCCTAAAAGCCGAATTTGCGAGAATTATACGTTGATTCATTCTATCAAAAAATAAAAAATTTGCTTCATTGATTTTTAATTTAATTCGATGGAGACAGGGAACGTCTGTTGCAATCTGACATTTTTTGTTTACGATATAGGCGGGAAGAAATGATAATGTTGGGCAATGGCAGCTGAGCAAGCAGCAGATTAAACCAAGGGGATGAGCGTGATTTAAAATTAATATTTCCTTGTTGGAATGGAAGCCTCATTCATTTTTTTCCCAGGAGGATTTCTTCGGAAATTTATTCTTAAATGGGGATTTTTAAAGACCACATTAAATTTGTGACATAGAGAACATAATAGCAGGAAATCAAAACGAGTTCCAATCTCCTCCTTGATAGCAGAATGATGTTCTGTTGTCAGGAGCTTTCAATTTGATTAAAACAACTGTAGAAGGAGACAGATAATTTAGATTTGACAGATTTGCATTTAAGGGCAGAGCTGGTGGCGCGACAACACTCGGTAATGCTGTTGAAATTTATTACCAAAAAGCAATTTCGTGGAGAAATATGTTGGAAAGACTGAAAAATTGAAAAGTTAATAAAGAAATGCCAGTAAGGTCAGTTATTTTTGTGTTTTTAAGGTTAAATTTTATGGTGGGCGTAAAAAGACCTCGAAACCCGAATATAAGCAAACGGATGATTGTTCAATATTCAATTGTCTATATTGTCGAAAATACTTTATAATATACCAAGTCTTGGGAGGATGGAAGCGATTGATTTAAGAAGAAATAGCTTAAATGCATTGAGCCCTTGATAAAGGAAAACACCTTAGTATGAATGGTCTGAGATTCAGACCGAGCTCTCTAGCCATCAGGGAGATGCTCCTTGACCTAAACTCTAAGGCTGTGCATGTGGGTTTGAGAGTCATTTTTTTAAACAAATTGGAAGGTAACCCCGGATAGATAGGTCAGTATTAACAGATAAAAATTTTCGAAAAATAAAAAAGACTTCTCAATGTGGAACGATTCCAAATTGAAGAAGTTGCATCATTAATTTCATACGGATGTTAGAAAGGATGGAATTTAAAAGGGTTTAGGTGATTTTTTAAGAGCTGGTTTAAGTTTTATTTTTTGATCGTTAGTTGTCATGTTGGGTAATTTTGCTAGTGAAAATGAGAAGGCCTGAATTAGAAGTAAAGACGGTCATCGTCTGCGATGTGGATATAAAAAGAACTGGCGCATATTTGAAACATAAAAAGTGGCTTTCACAAAAATCTTTTTTCACCGGATTTGAATAGAAAATAGAAAAATTCACTTATTTAAAATAAAGGGAAGACTTATATGACAGCAGTGGCACCCAAAAGAGTGCGAGTTTAATACCTGGTTAAGGCAAATTGGAGAAATTTAAGAGTTGGAATTAAAAGGAGATAATGACATCCTTTTAACATGGCACGTAGAACTAGAATAGTGCCCCCAGTGTTTTTTAAGTATGGCTCAGTTCGACATTCCATTCACCTGAAGAAGGCCGGAGCGTACAATGGCCGAAATGTGATAAACACGGCGAAAAAGATGAGGACAAATAGGCTGAATAATGTAAATTCGGAATATTTTAAGCATATCACCCCAAGCAAGGTGAGAGTGCTACTAGCTCTCAAGGGGTTACAGAGAGTGAGATTAAGAGTATAGAGGGGGGTGTTTGAGGAAAGGATAAAGAGAAGGACGGGGATCAGGATCAAGGCATCAGAAGATGTCGATTGATATGACATTTGAATATTTGAAAATTATAGCTATCAGTGAAGAGAGTAGGAGGAAGGGAGTTCAACTGTCAAGAAGTGCGGGAGAATAGGCTGTTGGTGTAGAAGAGGTGGTTACATTTAACTATTTTGACAAAAAAAGGTGGGACCAAGATTAAAAACCTAGTAGCACGCTTAAATTCATGCAGTTGGGGTTTTATGAAAAAAAGTTCGTCAAAGCAGAAAAAGAAAAAAATAAAAATAGAAGAGACAGAGGGAAGGTAAATCAATCTGAGTTGAGATGCCAGGTCAGGAAATATTTCAAAACAAATACTCGTCTTTGGATTTTGTCGAGAACCTCAAGATCAAAAATTCGGAGCACTTACAGCATATAAACAAAACAAATTCAATGCAAAAACGAATGGTATTTTCCCATTCACCACCCAAAAACTCGTCCGTCACCAATCAATCCTCCATACACCATAATACCGCATCCTCTCAGGGGGACCTACAAAACGCGCCCCATGCCATAAAAAATTTAATGATAATAAAATAATTATATATAAAAATTTTATGATGAAAAATGAGAGGGAGGGAATGAACCCCAAAAAAACAAACTAAAAATAAACACAAAGCAAACTAAACATAACTGATGTTAGTAGGGCCCGTCCAACCTCAAAAAAAGAGAGAGGCCGCTGTATTCTGCCCATTGGACAAAATCAAGAGGCTCTCTCTCTCGCTAAGGGGAGTGGGAAAGGAAAAAATATATACGGATGGGGAAAATAAAAAGCTGACCCAGTCGAGATAAAAAAAGGGGCCAAAACAAACTGGGGAGGTTGGGAATCTCAACTTGGATCATAACCAAAGAGGCAGCCGGGAACAGGCCAGGAACAACAGTTACTCACATTAACTAGGTACACAAAAGCTTGTCTAACCTAACCAAGGGAGGGGCTCCACAGGAAACCACCCTGATGTGACGTAGGTTGACCTAAAAAGAGAAAATCAAGGCTAGCACTGTTCAAACGAACCAAGCTCGCCTCAGTCACCCACCTTTCGCTGAAGACTGTCGAATGCAAGCGGTTTCTATCAGTTCTGAACTTCATCTTAAGCTGATGCTGCTCACAGAATCGGATCAGATCCTGATGAGAAAGACGATTGACTCCTGTCGCCTCGTCGAAATTACCATTTGGGCCGTGGCTAGCAACGTCAGAAACAGCATTCGTTTCATCCCGGAATACGGGGGCGACACATTGTCACACGCGTATGCGCGATCAATGAGCACGAGCTTCTTGAGGCGAGACGAGCCGTCAACTCGCCGACATGGTCCCATAAGGGACGGACCCGGGAATAATGGTAGAAGCCGTGCGAAGCCGTTTCTTCTAAACCAAGGCCACACCGTTCACAGTCTGGCAAATCCGCCAAGCCCCATATGAAGGCCTTGTCATTGAGGCAGCCGATTCCGAGCCAATCGCCAGGTAAGCGAAAACTCAGGGTTACTGAGATAATCCGCCGCTGGCGCCCAAGACCAGAAAGAGCGAAACTCCTCCTCCGACAAGTCGAGCCGCTCACGTAGAGAATCCTTCTCGACCCCCTCCACTAAATGACGATAGAAGACCTTCCTAGGCTGTGAAAGGTCACTGGACCGAGGAACGGCCAACAAGGCCGACCGACACTCGCGAAGGAAATCCGATTGATCCCGGGGTTTACGATGGCGCTCAACCCGCGAGATGGGGGGACTGATAGTAAGGAAAGGGAACGCGTCCCTAACAATCCCCGCCATAATCGAATCTCCTGTCAATGCGCGGCGTAGGAAAGCCAACCTCGAGGCGAGTTTGTGGCTCACCAAGTGTGGCATTCCCAGACCCCCCCCCATGACACGGACGTTGTGCACAGACTCCTCTGTCGACCTGATGCTTGCGTCCCCTCCATAAAATGGAGGATAGCGAGCGCTCGAGCGGCTTCCTATGGTCTTTACAGAGAGGAAGTACGGACAATCGATAAAGGACAATCGGGAAAACGTAAGTGGCACACGCCTCCGCCCTGCCCTTCACGGACAACCTCCGTCGACGCCAAGTCTGACCGGCCGCGTCGACCTTTGCTCGTACTTCAGACCAATTTTTCTCCAGCTGGAGGTCGGGTCCAAACCACACTCCAAGAATGCGGACAGGACCGTCCGTCCAACCGAAGGGCCCCGGAAGATCGACCCCCTTCCAGGCACCTAACCGCAAGCCGGACGACTTGTCGCGGTTAATCTTGGCCCCTGTCACCTTTTCGTACCGATCAAGCGCCTTCAGTACCGCCTCAATGTCGCTGCGGGACGACACGAAAGCAGATACGTCATCGGCGTACGCGGAAACCCTGGCTCGAGCCCCTCCAGGAACGGCGATTCCACGTAGGGCCGGACTGCACGCCCTGTCCCTCAGCCGGCGAAGGAGAGGCTCCAACGCCAAAGCATAAAGTAGGGGCGACAGTGGACAACCCTGACGAACCGACCTAGACAGCGCAAAAGCGCCCGACAGCTTCCCGTTCACCTGTACCACAGCACTGGGGGAGCGATACAGGAGGCTAATCCAGCGGCAGAAGTCGGGTTCGAATCCGGCGGCCTGCAGGACAGCAGCAAGGTAGCGATGGTCAATCCTATCAAATGACTTAGACTGATCTAAATTGATCAGCGGGCCTCATCGTCGTATTTACATCCTCTATGAACGTGCGGATCAGATGCAGGTTCCTCGGAATTGTTCGGCCCTTCACAGAACAAGTCTGCTCAGGACCCAACAGAGACTCGGCAACTGACTGCAAACGCTCCTGCAGGATCTTGGCCAAAATCTTTAACTCTGTGTTTAGCAGAGTTATGGGCCTATATCTAATTTCCCCCAACATCCTTGACCATTTCTCAACAGCGTGATCACACCCCTGGTGAGCCGGTTGGGGATGGACCTCTGCCGGAACCAGTTGTTGAACACCACAGTCAAAATCGGGACAAAGATGTGCGACAGCCTCAAGTACAATTCATAGGGCAAACCATCCAGACCGGGCGACTTGCCTCTGCCGACCTTCTTCAATGCCGCGTAGACTTCGCCCTCCATGATCTCTCCCTCGCAGCTAGCCGCTTCAGTCGGCGAAAGCCGAGGAAAGTCAGCCAAATAACTGCGAAACTCGTACTCACGAAGAAGCTCCTTGGTAAACCGGTTATCGAAATGCCGCCGAAACGCCTCGAACATGTCGTCAGTGGCCCGAAGAGTACGCCCCTCCGGGGTTTTGACTTCACGAATGTACCGATCGGAACCTCGACGGACCTCTTCCTTGCGCAAATCTGCGCCCATGTTCACAGCTTCGGAAGACATCTTGCTTAACCTATGTCTAATTACCTGGCCCATGTAGCGCTCGCTATTCGAACGCTCCACGGCCTCCCTAGCTAAGGCTATCTCTAGGGGATCCCCCCAGCCACCGCCCGGGAAAGACTAGCCTTAAGCGTCTTCACCTTCTCAGCTCTATCTAGGGCGAGCCGTTTGCTGAAATCCGTGGTGAAAGACCTAATCCTACACTTAAGTCTATCCCACCACTTATTCCCGATAACCGCCCCCACTAGCTCCCGCTGCACTAAGCTAGTTAGCTGCTCCTGGAAGTCCCGCCTGTCCAGTAAAGACAGATTGAACTTCCAGTAACCAGCCATTCTAGGCCTATGATCTAACGCCATCCGGGCACAAACGAGTTTGTGATCCCAATAGCCTACCCAGTGGAACGTGGGACGGGACAATCTAACAAGTCTACGTCGGCTCCTCTAACTAACATTCTGTCCAGGTAGCTAACCACCCGGTCAGAAGGCCAATTAAGAGCCCACGTCCATTTTTCCCCCCGGGGTGATCGACCCGGTATCTATCGACGAGACCAAAATCGTTGATCAGATCAACCAGGCTACGATCGCCCCTTCTCCCGCTAGCACCCCGCCCCTGATCTAACTTGGGGTCCAGGATGGCATTCCAGTTCCCCATTAAAAACTAGGCGCGTTGAATCCACCAGGAACGGGCCCAACTCCCGAAAAAACGAGAACCGCTCCTGGTTGGACGCATAAACCGCAACGATCCGAAACGAAATAATTTTCACAGCGATATCGACCAAGATCAACTGGCCCTAGGCATCTGAATGAACAAGGTCCACCATCGCATCGAGAGTACGCTTAACCAGCAAAGAAACCCCTCTGGCATGTCGGTCCCCATATGCTGAATAGACGACGAAGTCGCCAGACAGCACACAAGCGTCGATATTGCAAACAAAGTGGGTCTTTTGAATCGCGCCGAACGACAAGAGATCACGGAGCATGCGAGCAGCCTTACCACGATCCCTCAAGCCATTCACATTCAAACTGGCTATCTTAACAGACATCGATTAGGTCTGAAATAAGAAAAATTAGAAAAAAAAAGACCTACTCACATACGGGCCGGAAATCTGCGTTAGTCAGGACCCCGACGGATTGTCCTAGGCTCCCCACACCTAGCTCTGACGTCATTCGTCCTTCCAGGACAATTCCGCCGACGTCCGTGGGATATGTTAATTTCACACACCTATATAGGGAGGGATGGAGTATGACAGGGACCCTCCCCGAACAATATTGTCTTAATTTTTTCAAATAGTCATCATCTGTTGTCAGCATTTTAATTTTTGGGAATGCTTCTTGCACTTCCACCAGATGCGCCCAAACTTTTAGGTAGCCACCTGTGTCCCTTACACAAGTGATTACCCCAGGAGCATCTGGAAAGTTTCTGGGGTCCTCAATGGTTTTCCCATCTACTGCATACATTTTCATCAGAAGGCCCAGTAAAGATTTTTTTATGGCTTGACAGGCCCTTCTTCACTTGATCTACCTTGCAAATATTTTCGGCGTCAGGGAAAACTTTTTTTTCTTTTTCTTTTTCCCTGGCACGGTGGGATGGGGAAGAAGTGGAAGAGTGGAGGGGGTGGATATTGAACTGGCAGGGGAGGTGGAGGGAGAGGGGATGGAGACAGTGGGTGAAGTGGGGAGGCTCCTAGCTTTTGGGCAGTTCTACTGTAGATTGTCTTGTGAGACCGGAACTGATGAAGACCTATATTTTGGCAGACTTCTTTCTGCCCTACTTCGGCCGACACGTTTCTCTATGGGTTTTCAGCGTCCTCCTCCTCTTCTCTAGTTCTTTTCAAAGAAGAAGAGTGAGGGGGGGCATTTCCTCCACCTCCATCTCCTCTTCCGGTTGCTGCTGCTTTTTTTTTGTTCTTTGTTTTTTTGTTGTTGTTGTTTGTGTTTTGTTGCTTTCTTTTGTTTTCTGCAGTTTCTGTTGTTGTTGTTGGGTTTCTGTTGTTGTTGCTGCTTTTGCTGCTGCTCCTCTGGTTTGATTGGTGCTTGTGGTGACTTGCTGTTGAGGGGAGGGTGGTTTTGTCACCCCCATCCTCACTTCAGTTCAGGCACCCTGGGGTTCCTTTTCCTTTTCTACTACCATTTCTGATGCTGCTGCTGGTGTCGGTGTAGTTTTCGTAGGCTGTTTCACCTTCTTCCTCCCAGGGCACGACTTTGCCATATGCCCCACTGCATTACATGCCCAACAACAGGGCTTCCTTACCTCTACAATGACAAACATTCTTTTGTCCCGGCACGTCAGAATATTCGGGATGTCCAAAAAGACCTGTCTTGTGAGGACCACCTGATGAACCCTGTCTCCCGTTGCTATCCCAGACTTGCTTTTAACAGCACCCACGTCGTCAACTGGACCATATCTAGAGAAAAATGCTCCAATCCTGTCCTCCGTGATGTAAACTGGTACACCATGTACTGTTATTTTTGTCCTCCTTGTACCCATGTATTCCGTCTGGAATCGTAAAGAGGACGTTGAAAGGTTACTTCCTGCGAGTTGTTTAGCTTCTTCTTCTGGAGCTGAGAAGAAGATCCCACATCGCATTGCTTCTCCTTGAGCAACTTTGGGCATAATTTTGAGGCTTTTTTCCTTCTTCCATGCTTTCTCTGCTGACTCCAATAAGTCTTTTTACATCGGTAGTCAGCAAAGATATGATTTTGGCGTTCACTGCTTCCAAGGCCTCCGGAATGGTGAGGAACTCATTGCCTTGTAGGTATTTATCAAATTTACCACGTTGTTCCTCATAATACTTGGCATCTTTCTTTGGGTCACTCTCCGCTCAGGCTCGTTTTTCTGGTGGGGACGTATTTTCCACCTGCTCCGGCGGCGTAGTTAAATTTTCGCTCATGGTGGCAGATAGCCACCACGGCTTAACAAATAAGACTTGGCCTGTTTCTATATTTATATATATATTTTTTTATTATATTTTTAAAAGCAGGCATAAAATGCAAAAACAAAAATTGTGAACAACCAAATAAAATGAAAAAAACGTGGAAAAATAAAACCAATAAACATGTAAGAAGTAAACCAAAGAAAAAAAGGTAAATAAAAGGGGGAGGGTAAAAATACAAAAAAAAAGGAAATAAACACGAAAGAAACGAAAAAAATCGTACAAATAAATCTGCACAAAAATAAGAACAAAAGAAAACTGAAAAATGAAAAGTTTTAGAAAATAAAAATGAAAAACCTTAAATGTTCAAATTTCGATACTGTAGGAGGGTTTACCACAACAAAAACAGAATTTGATAAATATATAATTTAATAAAAAACAAACATAAAACTTAAAAACAAGACGTGTTCAAACAAATACTTTATTCATCTTTTTGACATTGACTCTTTTGAGCGAGTATTTTGATATCAGGCTCTAGTGCTCAAAAACAGATTTGTGGAGCTGACATCTAAATCTTCAACTCCAACTCCAAATTTTAAAATTTAATAGTTCCAGTTACAACATTTTGAAATTTCCGGCTCCAGCTCCCCATTCTAGCTAGTCTCGCAGTAATAATTGATATATTTTATTGAAATTTTTTTTGCTTCAAAATTGCTATTCAAATGCCATAACACATTATTAATAAAATTCTAATGAATATTTTCTGCCTTTGTTAATCTCTTATTATTGATTATAATATAATCAATAATTGATTACTAATGATAATATAAAGTTAGCAACATATTTTAGTACAACACAATTATTCTTTGTTAAGTATAAGTTCAATGTTTCAGTGAAAATTCCAAAGAACAAATAACGTTCAAAATATATAAAGTTTGTTGTTAATTGAAGTGATGTGAGATTAGTATTTGAAAGGCGATAAATGAAAAGTGTCAATGTTGAAAATATTTACTTATTCAGGTTGAGAAATAGTAAGTAGGCTGGTAGCAAGATGGGGTATAATTTTATGATGGAAACGGAATTCAATTTTTTATATTCAGCGGTCCTTTGTTCGGTAAGAGTTCTTCTTTTGTAGTAGAAGTTTTGCTTTGTAAGTTGAATCGTAGAAATAAATTTGTCATCAATGTTCTGAAAGGCCAACTGTTAAAACGAGTTACATTTGCATCCCTCTATGTTCAAGTTTCTCCTTTTTTTTTTACTGTTTTCTGTCAGTTGTCAGCATTTTGTATCTGTTTATATACCAGCTTATTTTTTCGTGCTAGATCGTGATTTTTTCTTTTCCTCTAATTTCCTATAAGCGATGCTTCTCAGTGATTGAATATTTATTTCTAACATAACCTCGAGAATTTCTTTCTTTGTTTCTCTAGTTTCCCCAAAGCGAGGCCTCTCGTTGGTTGAATATTTACTTCACATCTAGTCACAAATTTCTTTTCTTAAATTAGCGATTTCGCTATTCAAGCTAGGGAAGTTTTATTTTTATTTTTTCTCTCTATAAAAGTTATACTTACGGTTTGAAAAAAAATCAAATATAAACACTGATAAAAGATGCTTTAAATATTTTGGTCTTCTTTCTAGCTAAAAATATTTTTTTTTTTCATACGGTATTTACGTTTTTTTTTGTTTTTTTGTTTATTGCTTAAAATATTTTTTGTCTAGTTTTTCTTATCCCGAAAAAAGAAAAAGAAGAAAACAAAGACAGCCAGTTGAAATTGCTAGTAAAGGGGAAGGTGAAAAGTTAGCCAAGGCGTAACCAACAGACGCATCACTAACTAACGAAGACTGTTGGTTTGGTTTCGTTTGTTTTGTTTTACGGCATGTCAACCTCAATGGGTTATTCAATTTTTTTTTTATTGCTGGTAATATTTTTGCTTTTCCAAAAATGTATTGCTGGTAATATTTGTTCTTCATAAAATCTATTTCTGGTAATATTGTTTTCAAAAAAATGTATTGCTAGTAACATTTTTTTCTTTTTGTATTGCTGGTAATAATGCACTGCTGGTAATATTTTTTCTTCAAAAATTTATTGTTGGTAATAATTTTTTGCAAAATATTTCTGGTATTAAATTTCATAGTGTTTTGATCCAAATTTGGGGGTTAATTATTTGCCCATAGCTGGGACCTTAACAGGCGCGACCACTCCGGGTCAGAGTGGACCTAAAACACCAATGTTTTAAGAGATCGTTCTAAATATTAAAAACTTACAGAACAGAGGCCTTTTGTCGGACGTAGTTTATCGTCTTACCAAGGACGCGAATGTAGTTTATCGTCATACACAAGACAGACGAAGATTGTTGTTACATGCAGAATAGTATTAGTGTGATGATATATATAATTTTGCTATAACGATCTTAATAGTTCCAAGTTAAAACAAGAAAAGAAACCTTAACTAACTCAAACAAACACTAGTAATGTATTTTTGATCACCAGTAACGAAAACTCAGAATGATAAATTTAATTCTTGCTGAGAAAGAGGAAAATTTATTGTGAACTATTAGTTTAGGGGTTGGGATCTATTTTGGGGCTAAAAAATATAGCTGGGGCTGGGGTTTAATATTTTATGTGGGACTTGGGGCCAGGAGGATAGGGCCTGGGGCCGGAGCACAAAAGCTGGGTTGGGGCTGGGGCTTATAGTTTCGTCGGGGCAAAAGCAGGGTCTGGAAATTTAAGAGGGGCTGGGGCCGGAGCTGAAAATGGAGTCGAGTCCGGGGTTGGATTGGAGCAGGGGCTGGAGCTTGGGGCCGGGGCCGGGGGCGGAGCAGGGGCTGGAGCTGGGGCTGGGGCCGGAGCTGGGGCTGGGGCTAGTACATTTTTTTGCTCCAGCTCCAACTTTCTTAAATTATCTGGTTCCACAGCCCAGCTCAAACGTTGCAGAAGGACACATGCTGACCCAAAAATATGTATGTGATGACCCAGAAGGCTGCAGGTTCCCCACCTCTTCCCTAGCAGCTCTGAAAACGATGTCATTGTTGGTTTATTTTTGTAAATAATGCTTTATTGGCTAATAAGAAAACAGTGTGTCAGATAGAAAATAGCAAAGATATAAGATAAATGAAACTTTTTAGAGGAGTTATAACTTTGAGTAAATAATTATAAATTCTCTAACATTTATATATACAAAAATACTCGTAAAAATGAGAAACATCAAGACATGGAAACAACAAAACAAATATTATTTATTATTTGATTGTTATGTGGTGTTATAGACACGAGAAATAATAATACTGATGGATCTTGAAAATGGCCTCTAATTTGTTGTTAACTGTGGCAAGAAATGGCTTGTAAATTTGAATGCCTCCAATGTGAAACTACTATCTTTTAACCATTATAGAGAACTATTTTTGCATTCCCTCAACATTTCTGATACTGAACACCAAGAAAGCAACTCATTGCACTTTCTTGTGCTCACATTTTCCACTGACATGGAATGATTATATTGAATCAATTGTTAGGTTTGCTGTAAAGAAAGTTGATTCATTTTGTCATGCCAACCAATTTCTGCTTTTAAAAATTCATATTGCCATATTTATATCTTTTTTTCATTCATCTGTGCATTGAACATTGTTGCTATATCTGCTCTGGAAACCCTTCTGACCCTTCTAATTACCGTCCTATTAGTCTTTTACCACTCTTCGGTAAAGTCTTTGAAGCTTTAATCAACGCCGAAGTGGTTATGCACCTAACATCCCATAATCTACTCTCTGACAAGCTGATGTGCTTAAGAGCATAACTGAAATTGTTTGCCAAGCACTTCATAATAACGGAGAAGCTCGTGCCGTGGCTCTTGATATCTCCAAAGCGTTTGATAAGGTTTGGCATGCCGGCCTTCTTCGCAAGCTTCAGGATTATGGAATTTCAGGTCGATTGTTCGACATTATACAATTCATTCCTATCGAACCGTGAAAGGTTATTCTCAACAGATTCTCCTCCAGTTCCTAACCCACGAACGCAGATGTTCCCCAAGGCTCTATCCTAGGCCCTACCCTGTTCCTTATCTTTATTAATGATCTTCCTGATGTCATAGGTTCCCAAGTAGGCATCTACGCGGCCGACACTACTATTTACTCCTGCCTCAAAAACAAATCTAGTGTCGCCGACAAAACTAACCTGGCCGTTTGTCTTAAAAAAGGACCTCCAATCGGTTGTGGACTGGGGCAGGAATTGACTGGTTAACTTTAATGCTCAAAAACAAAACTGACTCTCTATTACTCAGTCACCAGAGAACCATCCCTGCCTCCCATTAGAATGTCTGACGCTCAACTCCACGAGAGCACCTCTTTGCGACTGCTTGGTCTCACATTGTCTGCTGACCTGAGATGGAACAAATACATTGAGTCAATAGCTTCGTCCACCGCAAGGAAAGTTGGCTCCCTATGCCGCGCCAGGATTTTTTTTCCGGAGTCGATCCTTCAAATCTACAAATCAACCATTCGCCCTTGCATGGAGTATTGCTGCCATATATGGTCTGGAGCCCCTTCTGTTTGTCTCAAGGTCCTTGATAAAATCCAAAGACGGATATGCAATGTAATTGGCCCTGATCTGGCATCTCGTCTGCAGTCGCTCTCTCACAGACGTGCCGTTGCCTCCCTCTGTCTTTTTTACAAATACTTTCACGGTAACTGCTCCGATGAGCTGCTTTCGCTGGTTCCCAGACTTCATGAATTTAAGCGTTCAACTAGGCTGGCATCTCGCTCTCACCCTTTCACTGTCGAAACTGTTAAATGTAGCCGTCTCTTCTACTCCAATAGCTTCATGTCTCGCACTTCTCGCCTGTGGAACTCCCTCCCCATTTCTTGTTTTCCTGATAGCTATAATCTCCAACTATTCAAATGTAATGTCAATCGACGTCTCCAGATGCCTTGATCTATCCCCTATCCTTCTCTTCATCCTTTCCTCTATCACTCCTATTTGTTCTCGCTCCAACTCTCTGTAACCCCTTGCATGCTAGTGGCTTCCCGCCTTGCTTGGGGGTGAAATGCTTAAAAAAAAAAAAATTTGAAACAAATTATATATCTCAACAAGATCCAAAGAAAGGTTTATAATGTTAATAAAGTCCTGAATGACATGATAATAATATATATATAAATTTTCCGAAAAAAAACTTTCTGTTGAAGTGTGTATTTTTTCTATATTTTTTTTTATATATAAAAAAAATGAGAATTTGAGTTTTTAATGGATACAAAATTCAAAGGAAGTTAAAAAAAATGGAAAACAATGTTTGGAACATTTTGATAGAAGAAATGTTTTAAAAAATTAAACTGTAAATTTTTGGACACATAATGAGGAAGGATTAAATTTTAAAAATTGAAAACTTATTGATTTAATTTCTTTCAAATGTGGAAACCAAAAGGTATTTAAATTAAATTAAAAAAAAAAAAAGGTACTTATTTGACTTTTTTATTGAAAATAGATGATAAAATAAAACTGGACAATGGTCCTCAAAGGGAGAAAAAAGTTAGACAAGATGGAAGTTTTATTGAAGAATGTTTGAAGGAATGGAACAGAAAACAAGAACAATATAAAAATAAATCAGTTGTGAAATATTCATTAAGTTATTAAAACAAGAACACCAAATCATGAAACAAAATAAAAGTCAAAAAAAAAAAAGCAGATTTGAGTAAAAAAAATACATTGTTTTTTTTAAAAATAAAAAATGGTTTTTACTTGTTATAGAACATTGTGGACTATTAATTCTTTAGTTAAGATAAAGAATTGGAACATTTATTTTTGTTAAAGCATAAAAACAAGTTTAGAATAAAAAAAACACAGTTGAAAACAAAGTTAATTTTATTTTTATTTTCAGCAAATCATCTTGAACAGATTTTTTTCTTTTTTTTTCTTTGCATGAAAATATTTTTTATTTTTTAATAATTTTTGGAAAGTTAGCAAGGAAATAAAAGATAAGATAATCAATTGATATTGAGTTAAAAAGTTGATAAGTTTTAAAGGACATTTCTGCAGGATGTACAATAAAAAAATTTTGAAAATTATCAGAAAAAAAAGAAGGTTAATGAAATTGATTGAAACTCATTTAATGACCGATTCAATTTATGGTCTGGAATTTTCAAGAAAATCATTTTCTTAATTAGAAAAAAAAAGAGTTCGAATTGGAAATATCATCAAAGTGAACGAACTCTGATGTCTGGTCTGACTATAATTCTTGTTTGTTCAATTTAAATTATTTTTTGTTTTAAATCAGATTTTTTAGATGGATAAAAGTTATTTTGGTTACATCAGGCATTCCCAAAGAGTTGCGAGTGATTTATATTTTTTCAATGAAATTGCAGTGGTTAAAAAAAATTTCCTTTTAGTTAAAGGAAGATAACTGAAATGTCTATGTTGAGAGGATATGGAACTAGAACAACCTACCCCGGTGGACGAAATAAAACGTTAGTTCTGAAATTCCAATCACCTGAAGAAGGCCATGGCATAAAACGGCCGTTAAATTTGAATGCCTGACAATAAAGTTGATGACATCATTTTGGATGAATGTAAACAATTATTTTACTTATCTCAAAAATATAGACAGATCCTTGGAATCTCAATTTATGTACTAAATAACAGCCGAAATTAATGAATTTGATAATAAAGATCAGGTTCTGATAACTGGAACTATTAAATAAATCTGACTGCATCCAATAGTTGTAAATAATGACTATAATGTTTTGAGGGTCAGATCAATTACCATGGAATCCAATGCTTTTGTAGTAACCTGTACTTTATGTCATGATTTCGTTATCAAATAGTGTTTACTTGTCTTTTGTTCGGAAGCAAATAGCAACAAAAAAATCCCTTACTAAAAAAAATATTTTTTGACCATTTTATATTTATCCATTTCAGGACGTTTTTCATTTGATATATCCATTTTTTTAGTTGACATTTTAATTTTTTTTAAATTTGAAGAAACATTATCAAAATAATATATTTCATAAAGAGATAAAACTATAGAAATTTAGCATATTATATATTAATATATTAGAATATGTTTTGATCCTAAAATCGTTGCAAAACATATTTAAAGGATAGGCTTTAGATATATCGAGGGCGTTCCACAGATTGTTGCATAAACTGGACTCTTTTAACTGTAAGGAATGGTTACGGAATTACAGGACGCTTAAACAAATCTAATTAATCAAAAAAAAAATCAATGAAAAATGATATTGTTCAGAATGTTTAGGAAATGGTTGGGATTTTAAATTTTAATGCCTTAAAAACGAAATAAAAACATTTAGCCAACACACAGATAATATATATTTCCCCATTAGACATGGTTGAAAAAGAAGAATTCTTTGCGAAAATATTATTGGCCTTACGCTCAGAATGATTTTGTGGAACAACTATATGAAAAATAGCTGCATCTGCTTAATATATAAGGAATTATTGAATATTGTGTCGTAAATTTTTTTTTAATTGAAAATATTGATATCGTATATATAACCAAATTTAACATTCGTCCATTTATTAAATACTATCAAAAAAATATAAGTCTGGTTGTACCAAAAGGTGTTTTATCTTGAGGTTACAAAACAAAAATCCAAAATAAATGCAACTATGATAATTGATAAAATTGATTTGATCATCTCGAATACAGCCATTAAATAAAGATTAAAAATGTGGCTTTTATTTTAAAATAAACCCAAAATTCTTGAAAATAAATGTATAAAAGGAATTTTTCTTTTGATTCAATACATATAAATTGGATATTCCAGATAAATAGCATCTAAAATTTTTTTTGCTTTTGAAATATTTAAAAAACGAAAAAATTTCTAGCATTAAAATTAATAGTTTTTTTAAATGACAGATACTTAAAAATGCTGTATTTCTGATTCCTTTTTAAAATTCCTGATAACTAAAATAAAAATATAAATAAATCTAAAAAAGGTTCATTATTTTTTATCAAATTCTGACTATAAACAGTTTTTTCAAATAAAATTTTACAGACATTGGTTTTCTGAACTAAAAAACTTACGCCTTGCTTAAGAAATGTTGAAAAATAATAAATTTTCTGATTTAAAAATTTTTAAGTTATTAAGAAGAAATAATATATTCCTATTGGCAATAAAATAAAAATATTTAGAAGGATATATTTACATCATTAAGTATTTGAGCTTAATAACTCAAATAAAAAAAAAAGCAATCATTTAAAAAATACGTTATTTTAAATAAAAGGGTAATTGGATTAAAATAAATAGCAAAAATTAACTTTTAAATTTCACTGAAACAACGTTTAAACATATCTATAAATCCAAAATAAATTTATTTCTAAAATTTTCTTTCCAAAAATCAAGTCGCACATCTGACATGTTTTTTTGTTTTTTCCGCGCGAGCAAAACGGAATCGTCCATAATTTATGATAATTATCAGAGGTGTAAAATAACTAAAGAATAAGGGATAAATCAAATTATAGTAAAACAGGATACACAAATTTTTTTTTGACGAGGAAAAAAGATTGGGTCGATATTTGCATTTTATCAACACCGGGACACTGTAATTGGTCTCCTTTCTTTTTCACGAAATCTGTTTCAACTTGTCTTTATGCTTGCTTTCATTTTCAGCATTGTGTTCACTGCATAAATTGACATATGTATTCAATATTTAGTATTTTTTGACATTAAAATAAAAGTTTAAAAACAAATTGATAAAATTTTCAACTGAATCGAAGCTTCTTATTGATCAATTTAAAAAGCTAAATTAACCCCTTCTCTGTTTTTATTTTTTTTATTTCATCTGTAGAAAGCCTATAAAAGTGCAATTTTGAAAATAATACCCAGACCTGAAAATGAATGTCGATAAAAATCACCAGAATATTTAAACATGTTAATTTTATCGCAATGAGCCTTGTGCCATTCGTGGTGATTTGTGGTTCATTGTTTGACGGCATATCATAGATTATTTAATGCCGACAAGATTTTTAGGTAAGTTTCGTAGGAATTGAATATATATTTTTTTGTAAGAATTCAGTTTCTGTTTATATATCAAATTTCATTAATATATTTTTGAGAGAAATTTTTGTCCAGAGTCATATAATATTTGAATTAATATTTTTTCCAAAAAATGTATTACTGGAAATTTTTGTGCAAAATCTAGACACTTGGTAATTTAATTTTTTTGAAAAAAATGTATGCATATGTATTCTTTGTAAGAAATCAGTTTTTTGATAAAGGTTTCATTTGTGTATTTAAAAAGGTTTTTTGTCGAGAGTCAAATCTATTGTTGGTAACAAAAAAGCAAAAATATATTGCAGAATTAGTTTTACTTTAAAAAATCTATTTTATACTTTAATAGTGTTCTGATCCCAGTTTTGAGTTTACTATTTACCCATAGCTGGGGCCCTATTTTTTGCTAACCATAAGTCAAATTGGACATTGGGAAATGTGAAATGGGTAAATTAAGAGGTGGTTCCACGCTCCTAAAAACCACCAAATCAGAGCTCTTATCATAGATATAGTATATATATACCCAGGAATGTGTCATTCGTTAAAAAAAGAACGACTTTATCTTGTCCATTCTTCTTTTTTATGTGCTGTGTCCCTTTCAGGACGTTGATGATCATGGCTCTCCACAACTTCTTGTCCCTTGCATCTCTTAATAAATTTTGTCTTTTTGTTATTTCTCCTAAACCCTGTTCTGCCATCCATTTACTCAAGCTTACTATGTATGTAACGCGCTGTTTTCCTCTGTCCCTCTTGCCTTCAATCTGTCCCGTGAGTATCAGATTTTCCAAGCCTTCCTTCCTCTTTATATGATCTAGAAACCTCAACTGTCTATTCTTGATGTTAAATATTAGTTTCCTTCTTTCGGTCCATGGTATCCTCAGCATCCTTCTGCAGAACCAAGTTTCTGCTGCTTACTGTCTCCTCTTAATCTTTGAGAAGATCGTACAGCACTCACTGCCATACTGGAGGGTAGGTATCACATAGCAGTTTAGTACTCTTTTCTTTGTTTCTAAGGTCAGAAATGGCATCATGATATTTTCCACTGAGCAATTTAAAATAAACAAAACAAAAACACAAACATATTTTACATAGATAAAGCCCTTCGTAAGGTGTGGGCTGTACACATGAGATCAAGTTTTTGTATTTCTTTAAGGAATGGACTACCAGGAATCCCTTCAATGAGTCTACTGAAATCTTTTCCAATCAATCCGAGTGCTCCAACTACAACTGGAATTGTTGATGTTCTCATGTGACACATTTTTGAGATTTCGATTTCAAAGTCCTTGTATTTTGATCTTCAAAGATACATTGCAGTCTACAGGGACTGCCATATCAATAAGTAACTTTTTTGTCTCTAATAACGATTATTATTATTACTATTGTTGTTGTTGTTGTTTTAGCAGTAGGAGTAGTTGTGCTGTGCCACTTCAGGAAGTTGGTGGTCGTGGCTCTCCAGAAAGTCCTGTCCTTTTTATCTTTTTGCCTTCTCTCCCGAAACCTGCCCCGCCTTCTATTCACGCAAGCTCGCCAGGTAGGTTATGCGTTGTCTATTTTTCTTTCTCTCTTACCTTCAGTATCTCCTGTGAGCATCAAATTTTCAAAACCTTCTTTCCTCATTTTGCACCCTACATGTTAAGTATAAGTGTCCTTTTTGTCCATATCTCTGAGATGAGGTATTATGATTATTTACATTATTTGAACTGTTATCCTCATCTTCATTGCCATATTCACGACGTTTCAGCCATTGTACGCTCCGGTTTTCTTCAGGTGATTGGAATTTCAAACCGAACACTTTATTTTGTCCACTGGAGTACATTGTTCTAGTTCCACGTGCCTCATTACACAAGGGGCGGTGATCACAAGGGGAAATAGAAAAATCAGGCGTAGCTGACCACATAAGGAGGGAAAAGGGTGATCACCGCCCCTTGTCAGATGAAGGTGAAATAATAGACTTAGTACTGGAAAATACGAAAACTTAAGGAATCAGCACATATGCTAGGCCACAGCAATCTCCTGAGCCGACCAAGCATAGAAATGAATACAATATGGGATTCAGTAACAAGGAGTGCCAGAGAAAAGCAATGAATAACAGTAAAAATTGCAATATAAGCTCTGGTAAAAAAAAAAAAATAATAATAATAACAGAAAAATTGCAATATGAGCACTGGTAAAAAATGATTACTGAGACATTAGGTTCATAAGTACCAGAAATTCATACACAGATGTTTTCAAGGACACATGACCCAGTGGATAAAGACGTTAGTTACATTCAGTGACTAGATCCAAAGAGTTGTCAGTTCGGTACTAGGCCACAGCAGTGGTGAACCAAACATGGATAGTTGAGTAAAAGGAGATAAATGAGCCATCCGGAAGAGGCATGGCACGTGGATCTAGAACAATCTACTCCAATGGGTTCGGTTCGAAATTCCAATCATCTGAAGAAGGCCGGAGCGCACAACGGCCGAAACATTGTGAATATGGCAATGAAGATGAGGATAACAGTCCGAATAATGTAAGTACGTGTCCTTTTTGTTTCCATTATCTATAGTACTTCATCGTTGCTCCCATGTTCTGGCTATGTTATTCTCAGCACCCTTCTCGGCATTCTCCTGATGAACCAAATTTCTTTTACCTGAACTCTCTTCTTCATATTTGAGGAGATTGTCCAACATTCACTGACATATAGAAGCGGTGATATCACATAACAATGTTCTTTTCTTTGTTTTTATCAAAAATTTTCCTGTTTCTTAATTTTTCTGTTTCTTAATACTTTGCTTAGCTTTTGGAATGCAACTTTGGCTATTCCAGTGCGTCTTCGGATTTTCTGCCTTCTGTTAAAACACTTTTTTTAAAAAAAAGTTTCCAACCCAAGCAAGGCGGGAGTGCCACTAGCACGCAAGGGGTCACAGAGAGTGGGAGCAAGAGTAAAGAGGCGTGAATGAGGAAGGACGGGGAGTAGATCAAGGCACCTGGAGATGTCGATTGACATTGAATTTGAATAGTTGGAGATTATAGCTATCAGGGAAGCAACTAAGAGGAAGGGAGTTCCACAGACAGGAAGTGCGAGACATGGAGTAGAAAAGACGGCTACATTTAACCGTTTCGACAGTGAAAGAGGGAGATTGAGATGCCGACTTAGTGGCACGTTTAAATTCATGCAGTTTGGGAACTAGCGAAAAGTAGGTTTGGTTTGTGTTTTACGGCATATCAACCTCATTGGGTTATTTAATGCCGACAACTTTTATTTTTCTGGTAATATTTTGTTTTGTCAAAAATCTATTTCTGGTAATATTTTTTCCCTCAAAAATGTATTGCTGGTAATATTATTTTAAAACATGTATTGCTGGTAATATTTTTTTTCATTCAAAAACGTATTGCTGGCAATACTTTTTTTCAAAAGTATATTGCTGGTACTATTCTTTTTCAAAAATATATTGCTGGTAATTGTTTTTTTGTTTTTTTAAATATATTGCTGGTAATATTTTTTTTCAAAAATATATTGCTGGCAATAGCTTTTTTCCTCAAAAACTCATTTCTGGTAATAATTTTTTACAAAATATTTCTGGTATTAAAACCTATTTTTACACTTTTATAATGCTTTTTACCTCAGTTTCGGGGTTAACTATTTGCCCATAACTGGGACCCTAACAGGTGCTACCACTCCGGGTCAGGGTGGACCTGGGAACACCAGCAATTAAGAGGTGGTTCCACGCTCCTCAAAACCTCCTGATCAGAGGCCTTGCTGTTGGACGTAGTTTATCGTCATACCCAGGACGACTAGCGAAGAGTAGTTGCCGTGAAAGTATTTATTGAAATGACAGAGGGAGGTGACAGCACGTCTGTGAGAGAGCGACTGTAAACGAGATGCCAGATCAGGGCCAACCATATTGCATATCCGTCTTTATTTAAATTATTGTATTCGTTTAATTTTATTATCTTATCTCCAATTTGTAATTTGCAAGTTGCGCTGTTCCTTTTACTAACAATCATGCATTCCGTCTTCTTGCAATTGATGTTTAGTCCTTTCTTCACATTTTCCTTTACTGTATTCTACTATCAACACTGTGTCATCTGCATATCCAATGTTGTTAAGATTTTGGCCGCCAATAATGAATCCTGGTAGGACTTCTAATTCTCTCAGAATCGCTTCACTGTATAGGTTGAATGTCTGGTGAGAAAACACATTCTTGTTTTAACAAAGGACAGAAATTGCGACACTGAAATCCGAAGGGGCGTTGGGATAGCGAAAGATGTCTTCCAAAAGCTAAGTATTAAAAAACAGGAAAATTACTGAATCGTTACGCAATATCAGCCCTCTTTTATGTCAGTGAATGCTGCACAATCTCCCCACAGATGAAGAAAAGACTTGGCAATAAAAACGTGGTTCTTCAAAAGTTCTTCAGAATACCATGGACTGAACATGTGAGCTACCATGAAATTTTAGAGAAAATGGAAACAAAAAGGACACATACTTAACATCAGAAAGGGACAGTTGACGTTTCTGGGGTACATAATGAAAAAAGATGGCTTGGAAAAATTGAGATATTCAGCATATATTGAAGGCAAGAGGGACAGAGGAAACAAAGCATAACTTACCTAATGAGAATATTCGGTCCGACTGAAAGAGCGACTGCTGGAAACTTCCCTCTCCAAAAGGCAGTACCTGCTCCTATTTATAGCTGGGAGAGTCCATGCGTGCGGGGGCAAATTACCATAACAGTTACCCATCTCATGTTTATAAACTCAAATGTAAACCACCAATAGGCACTTATCCCCAAAGTAAATGCTTATAGTCACAATATAAAAGACTTATATTTGCTACAACACGAACCACATAAATGTTTATAGACTCAAATATAAACGAGCAATATTTATCTCTCAACGAAGCACGTCAATATTTATAGACACAAGTATGAATGACAAATATTTATCTAGCTAGGAACTACGTAAACATTTATAGACACAAGTATGAATGACAAATATTTATCTAGCCAGGAACTACGTAAATTTTTTATAGACCACAATTCATGAATGACAAATATTTAACACGTCAGGAGGGACATAAATGTTTATAGACTTTTTTTTAGTTAGGGCTATCCAGATAATAAATATCAATTAAAATATAAATATAAAATATATAAAGAAAAATAAAAACAATTAAAATTAAAATAATGTATTTGCACTTTCTTTTAAAACTCTTTATTTATTTCTGTCTCGCTCTCCCCCCCCTCGACTCTGTACAAAAGAAATTAACGACTCTTTTGTCGGACGTAATTTCAGATTGGGCGTTTCTTCCCTCTACACCGGTTTCTTCGTATTTATCGTTGTTCTTGGACTTGTCGCCGCTTCGTTCGTTTGTTCTATCATAACTGCACGTATCTTACGATGTACCCCGACAGAACACACTCTTCTCCAAGATGGTCTTGTTTGACGGAACGAGGCACTCGTCTTTTCTCAAATAGAAGTCCTACATACCATACTCAGACCAAGTTGGCATCCGGCAATGGCAAACAACGAGTTGGCTTCCGCCCCTCAACTCGAGTTCCAGAAACAACGTCTTGGCACCCTCTAAACTTGTTTTTCTATACATCTCTCAACCAACGAGAAAGCAACCCCCACATAAAATGAAGAAGAAAATATTGAAATCGGCCGTAAAACAACCTAAGTTTGAACAACTCACATCAGTATTTCAACCTGCCAACAACGATGATTTGTAGCAACAAGGTTGAACCAGCCCGTAGGACCAAAATGCCTCCGTAGACCCTAAAACTTGATCGGGTATCCAGCACTCCTGCAGATCCGAGACTATGTCGAAGGACATAGTCTCGTCTCGGTTCCTCTTGCCCAGCAGAGAGTTCAAATTTGGTGTTTCCACCGTTGAAAAATACCCGAAATCTTCAGGGAGGCTTTAGAATAAACTTCCGTTATATATATATAGATACATGTTTCCTCGTTCTGTCGTCCATATTGCTTTTAAGCCATTATATCAAAGATTAATTACATTTCAAATATCAAACAATACCGGACGAACCTCGTTATGCCTTTCAATATGGTGATTTCTTCCGTCTTTCAATGATAACAAATATTTATAGACAATATAAAAGGAACTTACTTAAAATATACAAATATATATAATTATTTAATGATATATATATATATATATATGAATATATAAATATTTATATAACGAAAAAGGAGCCTGATCAAAAGGATTTATAGACTTTTTTTAGATGATTCCAGATAATAAATATCAATAAAAAACCGCATAAAACCAAAAATATGATAAAGAAAAATAAAAACAATTAAAATTTAATTTCCGCATTACCCAGAGCCATTAAAAAACCCAGTAGGTTGACATTTATGTCTCGCTCTACCCCCCTAGTATAGTCTCTTACTCTCTCACTACCAAAACGGACATTTCTCCAGACTTCGCCTTATTATCGCCGAATACCAAATTGGGCGTTTCTTAACATCAAAATAAAATAAATTTAAATTAATATTTATTTTAACCCTCGAGACTTGTCATTTTATTCGTTCGTTTCCGATAAAATAATTATCATAACTTAGCCCCACTGTTAACCTTTATGATGTGACCACGACAGAACACAGGTCTTGATATGAAGATGGTCTGATTTGAACGGAACAAAGTGAAATCGTCTTTTTCGGACAAATAAAATTCATAGGAGAAACGAACAAGAATAAATTCAATTTTGGTATGAAAAGAAGACGTCGTCTGATGAACCGCTTCAACAAAACAAATCGAGTTCCAAGAAGGTTCACAACGTCAATCGGTGTGTCCTTGCCTTCTTTTCTCTAAACTTGTTTTTCTATCTATATTTTCTCAACCAACGAGAAAAAAATCACATAAAATGAAGATTAAAAAGGAACCACCACTAATCGTCTAAAAAAAAGAGCGTACCGTGATTGAAAAGACACTAAACTTGAAGAAAACATTTTTATCGTCTAAATGTTTATGTTATTATTAAAAGGAAAGACCAAAGTATTTTTTGATTAACTTTTACATTTTTAATCCTTTCTAGCCTGTCCGAAATTTTAGTTAAAAGACGTTTTTTATTTTTTTGAGTCAGCGAAACTACCATAAGAACCGATTATGTCCGCCATTTCTGAGAAAATTGTAAATGTAAACAAAAGTTAAGTTGGGATATGAATCCACTTCTCCCCCCCCCCACACACCAGCTATGGGTAAATAGCAGGACAGACCGGGTTCTATAGCCTTGCATGGCCTACCGCAGAAAGAAATGGCAAAAATTGCGGGGAAAAAATCTGGGAGTCAGTCATGTATCGAAAAAACATGATCGCGTTATATATAACATGATACATGTTGAAATCCAAGCTAAAGACGTTTATCTTAAAATATATGTTGTAAAGATGACAATCGTCTTATCTTTTCAATGCACCATTTTAGAAATCGTTTTTCCTTCTCTTTATAAACGATATGCACAAATATGGACTATTGTCACCCTTGTCTCTGTTCAATGATAATGTTATCGTTTTATCGGACATTTTGAAAGGAATTTTCCCGCTTTTAAAAAAGAAAAATATCAACTATATTTTTTAACAATTTATATATTGAATCGTTTTATTTTTATATATATATCCCTTAAGGAAAAGATATTTCGAGCCTGATCAAAAGGATATCGTACTTGTAAGCAACCTTTGGGCTAGATTGCTAGAAGGACAGTCAGTGGGAATCTGTCATCCAAAGAATGCTTTTTATGTAGCATAGAAACCAGCCATGTGTTCCGATGGCTTGAAGAATGTCATATTTCCAAACCCTCTTTTTCTTTATGTATTTGCTATTTATTTTTTTCTGATCTTAATTTCCCAGAGCAATTTTCCTTAAAAACCCAGTAGGTTGACATTCCATCCACGATATTCTACATCCCCCTAGAACCACATCTCTGTTACAATCTCACTCTTCATCTGTGGAATTTGTCCAGCATTCACTACCTTAATTGATTGATATACTTAACTGTTCATTTCTTCATAACATGAAAATAAAATAAATTTAAATGTAATATTTATTTTATTCCTTTCGCCTTTGAATTTTGATTTATTTCCCATCGTCAACTAAAATAAAATAATTATCATTACCGGAATTACCTTAGCCCCACTGTTAACCTTCTGATATGAAATTTATTTCTGGTACGAACAAAAGATTCGATATGTAAACGCAACTGTAAAAAAACCTGATTTGAACGTAAAAATTGAAATTATTGGAAATTCTTTGGACACAATAAAAATTCATACTAAAAAACGAACAAGAATAAATTCGAATTTTGGTATGAAAAGAAGATTTTCGAACGAAAATGACTGAAAAAAATGCCTCGGTTATCAAAACAAATTTCACCAAGAAGACCTTAGCAAAAAACAATCGGTGTCATTTCTGAGCCGTTATTTTTATATATTTGTGTGTTCTATCTGATTTTTTTCCAGTTTTATTGTAATGTGACTTTTTTTTCTATACATTGATTCATATTGGAAAAAATAGTTTTCATTAGAAACATTAAACGAACGGAACCAACGAATAAAATTCTAAAAAAGAGCGTACCGTGATTGAAAAGACACTAAACTTGGAAGTAGAAAAAATTTTTATCGTCTAAATGTTTATGTTATTATTAAAAGGAAAGACCAAAGTGATTTTTTGATTAATCAATTGAACATTTTAAGGCCTTTTCTAGCCTGTCCGAAATTTTAGTTAAAAGACATTTTTTTTTTTTTTTTGAAGGAGCGAAACTACCATAAGGTGATTATGTCCGCCATTTCATGAGAAAATTGTAGATGAAAACGAAAATTTATGCATTGGGATATGAAATCCTATTAGTATCCCCCATGTTAGTACCAGCTGAAATGGGTAATTAGGAGGACAGACTTTGTTGGTTTTATAGCAACGTTTTGGCCATGGCCTCCCGCAGAAGGAAATGGCAACGATATTGTGTTTTGTATACCCTTAAAAATCATGTTTCGTCAGGGTCATGTATTTAAAAAGCGTCACTTTGATGGTGTACTGGTCCTTCGTCGTCTAAAGTGCCATGTACAACCATGAGCGAATGGTCACATAACAGACGTGATTTCAGCTAAAGACGTTTATCTTAAAATATATGAGGGGTAATCAATTACAATCGTCGCTGTTTTCTGTTGTGCACCATTTTAGAAGACGTTTTTCCTTCTTTGTTTTTATAAACGACTCCTTCAAACCTTTGACTATTGTCACCCTTGAATCTGTATCAATAGAAGATTCGTTTTTGCCGGAATTTTCTTTTTTAACCGGCTGGCTTTTTATAAAAAAGGGCCCAATCCATCAACTATATTTTTCATAACAATCTTTTTTATTAATTTCATTTTTCCAATGTGTCGTGTAATTCAGGACGTATACGAATGCAATAATTTCGACTGAAATTCGAACCCATCGTCCAATTCCTCAAATGTTTTGTGGCTATTACTATCTCTCAGCCAGTCCCTAATCTGTCATCCATTTACACATGCTTTTTATGTAGCATATTCTCTGCTTCCATTGTTCCGTTGGCCTTATAGAAATTCATATTCTCCAAACCTTCTTTTTATGATTAAAAATTGTATCAGTTAGAAATGTTTTTTAATTTTTTTTATATGATCTATAATTTCCAAATTTCGATGAAAGTTTCGTTTCAATTTGAAACCAAACTTTCATCGTTTATTTCATTTTACTATACGATTTCACTCCATCCAAAAAGGATGATTCTCAGCATCCTTACTTTAGAACCACATTTCTTTTACTCCAAGTCTTCCGGAAGCTAAAAAATGTTTAGATTTAAATTGTCGGATGCATTCACTACCTATAATTGATTGATATTACTTAACTGTAAATTTCTGGACAGGGGACTGGTGAAATTTTCTTAATACGTGTTTAAAGAGCTTTTATAAGTCATTCGATAATAAAAGTTTGCGCCTTTGAAATTTTGATTATTTTCCATCGTCAACTAAAATAAAAAAATCAATTAATTATTGGGGTTTAATTATTTCCGGCATACTTTTAATAAAGACGGGAAAGATATCTTAAATTTATTTTCGGTAAGAGCCGGAAAGATTTGATCGGCAAAAGAATATAGTAAAAAAACGGTAGAGTAATGAAAAATTAACCTTATTGTCAAAATCTTTGTGACTGGTTAAAATCACATACTAAAATTCTGTACAGAGCAACCTCAGTCCTCGAACGTCTCGCATGTTGAACAAATCGATTTTCGAACAGAAACTGGTTACCGCAGAAAGAAATGGCAACCTGTTATCGAAAAAAATTTGGTTCGTCAGAACCGAAAGTTAAATCGAACGGAATCATTTATGAGCCGTGTTTTATATATTTGACTGTTTTGGTAAAGACGTTTATCTTAAAATTTTATTGTAATCAATTTTTTTTTTCTATACTTTTTTGATTCACTATTTTAGAAAATAGTTTCGGTTTACGGACATTTTGGATTATAAACGAAATTCAAAGAATGGAATTAAATTGTGAATCGAAGATATACAAATATATGCCCTCTAGAGGTGGAGGAATTTTGACAAAATAAAGAAAAAAAATGTCCTATTTAACGTGCGAACATTGTTTGGAAATAATAATAAAACACACCTCCTTTCAGTGATTAAACTGACCGTAATAAATTGAACATGGCGATAAAAATAAATACAAAAGACATAGAAAGTTGAATGAGATAGACGAAGTAGTGGTGGTTTGAATACAACAGACATTTTTTTAAGTTTGAAGGATTAGGCGTCCCTGTAGGCGTTTCCTGTGTAGCTTTGTAGCTGGTGTTGTTTGCATTGATCGTCTCCCATTGAGAAATTATTGTTGTTCAACGAGCAAAAATATATTTGCTTTCTTTGAAATTGTTTAGTATATTTGAAATTGGTTCGTACCAACTGGAAATGTATATCATTTGGACTATTATCCTCATCTTTGTTGTGATATTTATCACAACGTTTCGGCCATAGTACGCTCCAGCTTTCTTCTTAAGGACACATGACTGCGATGCATGTGTTTTGTATACCCTTATTAGACTGGGTATCATGATGGGTATATCATAGGGCTTCATGTATTTAAACCACAGCGTCACTTTGATGGTGTACTGGTCCTTCGTCGTCTAAAGTGCCTTACTTGATACAACCATGAGCGAATGGTCCGAAACCAGACGTCCACAGCGCTGTGCATTGTCCCAGTCTTGTGGGAGGTGAGGGGGGGGTCCATTATTTTCTGGCGCCGTTCGAAGTAGGGAAGCACGTCCTTTTGTCGAGAAGACATGCTCGGCGGATTTGTTTTTGAAATTACTCCCTTCTAACCTTTGTTTAAAGCGGTAAGAATTTCTCAAGGTTGATTTGAATTAAGAAGATTCCTTCTCCTAGACCGGCTGGCAACCAATGCTATAGGGCCCAATCTCTCCTACTATTTACTCATAGCTATGAGAAAGAGATGGATTCATACCTTTCCAAAGGTTATTAATTAGCATGTAAGTGAATGCAATGATTTCGACTGAAATTCGAACACAGGTCTCCAATTCCTCAAACAGATTCGCTATCCATTACTCCACCATACCTCCACACCGCTCTCTCTTTATCTCACTCACTCACTCACTCACTCACTCACTCATTTATTATACTACCAATAATAACTACTGGGCTTATAGAAATTCTACGGTTGACACTTGACCTTTGCATTTTATGATGTAAAAATTGTAAGCATACAGTTAGTTATAAATGTTTTTTGAATTCATTTCTTTATATCACATCTATATTCCTTAGTCCTGTAAATCGTAATTCGATGAAAGTTTTAATAATTTCTATTACTGAAACCAATCCTTTCGGGTGGGTTTATTTCATTTTACTATACGATTTCACTGAATTAGACAATAACAAAAAGGCATGATGGTGTTACTGCTTTCTCTATCTTCTTTCTTTCTGACTTTCTTTCTTTCTTTCAGAGTGAGGCTTGCCGGAAGCTAAAAAATGTTTAGATTTAACCTGTCGGATGCTGTTATAGCTATAATTTGTGGACAGGGGACAAACAACCTAAATTTGTGGACAGGGGACAGGCGAGAGGACAGGACGTAACATACGTGTTAACTAAAGAGCAGAATTATAACCAGTCGATAATAAAAGTTTGCAGTAGATAATGTTCATTCGAAAAAATACCTCGACTTTGAAAATTAAAAAAATCAACTAACTATTGGGGTTTAATTAAATTTTCAGTATACATTTAATAAAGAACGAAAATTACTTCTCTTTAAATTCTTCAGTAAGAGCCGGAATTATAGTTGTATCGGCATAAAGAATATAGTACACACGGTAGAGTAATGAGGAATCGGAGAGCCGAGTTCGAATTCCAGTCGAATCCATTACATTCACTTACGTACTAAAATCCTTGGGAAAGGTATGAATCTTCTTCTTCTCCCCCAGCTATGGGTAAACAGCAGGACAGACCGGGTTCTATAACCTTGCATGGCAACTGGTCTACCGCAGAAAGAAATGGCAACCTATTGCGGGAAAAAATCTGCTTCGTCAGTAATGTATCGAAAGATACATGATCGCCTAAGCATGTATCACGCATGGCACATAACTGACTGATTTCGGCTAAAGACGTTTATCTTAAAATATATGTTGTAATCAATTACAATCGTCTTATCTTTTTCTGTTATGCACCATTTTAGAAGATCGGTTTTCCTTCTCATTACACGTCACAGCCATAAACGAAATCAACAAAGAATGGCACATAACTGACTGAAAGTGGAAGATATACAAATATAGACTAATAGTAGGTTAGGGAATGACAAAATAAAGAAAAAATATGTCCTATTTAACGTGTTTCGTTGTTTGGAAAGAATTCTATAACTTATCTCCTTTCTTAACTAAACTGCTGTTATCAAAATGTGGGACATGGCGATAAAAATAAATACAAAAGACATAGAAAGTTGAATGAGATAGACGAGGCTATGCGTTTGAATACAACAGACGCTCACAATTTGAAAATTTATGTTTGAAGTTAGGCGTCCCTGTATCTTGGGCGTTTCCCTGTGTAGCTTTGTAGCTGGTGTTTGTTGCATTTCTTTCTCCTCCCATTGGAGGGATTATTGTTGTTCCAACGAGAAAAATATATTTGCCACTTTGAAATTGTTTAGTCTCAATTTGAAATTGGTTCGTACCAACTTGAAATTTATATCATTCGGACTACTATCCTCATCTTTGTTCCCATATTTATCACAAAGTTTCGGCCGTAGTACGCTCCGGCCTTTTTCTTAAGGACACGTGGCGCAGTGGATAAAGGCGTTGGTTAGATCCAGTGACAGGACCGAAAGAGTTGTGAGTTCAATACCTGGTTAAGGCAGTAGAGAACTTAGAGAGGGGAATTAACAGGCGATAA
This sequence comes from Acanthosepion pharaonis, assembly GCA_903632075.3. Classification (NCBI taxonomy): domain Eukaryota; kingdom Metazoa; phylum Mollusca; class Cephalopoda; order Sepiida; family Sepiidae; genus Acanthosepion; species Acanthosepion pharaonis. The sequence goes on from CAHIKZ030001695.1 coordinate 83,615, forward strand.
CTGATAACTGACATCCACTAGACATGGCACGTGGAACTAGAACAAGCTACCTGAGCGAGCGAAATAAAGGGTTCAGTTCGACATTCCAACCACCTGAAGAAGGCTGGAGCGTACCATGGCCGAAACGTTGTGATAAATATAACAACAAAGATGAGGGCAATAGCCCGAATAATATAAATAGTGTACATAATATCTCATCTCAGAAATATAGACAGATACCAGCTTGAAATTGTTTAGCCTCAATTTGAAATTGTTTAGTCTCAATTTGAAATTGTGTACTGTCAATTTGAAATTGTTTAGTCTCAATTTGAAATTGTTTACTGTCAATGTGAAATTGTTTAGTCTCAATCTGAAATTGTTTACTGTCAATTTGAAATTGTTTAGTCTCAATTTGAAATTGTTTACTGTCAATTTGAAATTGTTTCGTCTTATTTTGAAATTGATTCTTCCCAACTTGAACTTGAAATGCTATAGAATTAAACAATCAATGTTCCATTGAAAATCAGGAACCATACCTGGCAATAAAATAAACTCATCCGCAATACTTATTGTTCCTCAATTTGCGAACATCTGATGAGTAGCAGAAATTGTTCCCCAATTTGCAAACATTTGATAAATAGCAGAAAGTGTGCTATGGAATTTAGTGCGGATTAGTTCTCTGTTTTAGCCAATTCACATTCACTTTTTCATATGAAAATACTAGAATCGGTTTACATTGGATCTCGCAGACCCTCACTTTGTATACAACGAGAGTATTTACTAGACATTGCTGTGATCAGTTTCTAGTAATTCCTCCCCTCCCCAAATCCCATCATTGACTAATTGATATCTCATATTTATTATATTTTACTTTAAATTCTCCTGACAAAGAAACTTTTATGGGCGGGAGCGAAACCGATAGTTTTTCCCTCCTTTTATTTTTTATCTCTCATTATGCATTGTAATGTTAAATTTAATACTTTTAAAGCAATATATATATATATATATATATTATCTTAAATTCTCCCGATAAAAAAAAGACATTGATGTGTGGGTGTGAAACCGGTTGTTTTTCTCTCCTTTTATTTTTTATCCTTCATTATGCCTTGTAATGTTAAATTTAATACTTTTAAAGCAACATAAAAGTGAACATTGATGTCAACACTCAGAGGCGACAGACTGTTTCATGCTAAACGCAATGATCAGGCCACATGCGTTGTGTTCTTCTCGACTATTTATATATACGGGTCAGTGGTGCATTGTGGGTATTTTTTGCAATGTGGGTAGTCTATTCTACCGGTTATTTTGGCAAGAGTGGTTCGTTAATTTGTTTATTATTTACTTTACTCATTTGGATTAATTTATTTTACTTGTTTTTACTTACTTAAAAATGGGTTTAATTGGTTCGAGTGGTTTGTTGATAGTTTTCCTGGTGTGCTTTTTTATTATTTGTGTTATGTTCTCGGTGCAAGTGTAGCTGATTTTTACTGTGTTCTTCAAATATTTTTATTATTACATCAACTGTTATTTTTAGTTGATATCCGCATTTGAGGAGACGTTTCGTTATATTTTAAACAATATTTATTTGTTTTCTCGAGTGTGCAGGCCGATTATTAAGTTTGGGGCCTTTTTTCATCATGGTATGCTCTTTTTTTTATCGGATTATTGGTGGCACCTACATCATACCATGTTATATATATATATATATATTAGAATTCAAAGCATTTTCAAAAAAAACATTTACCGTGAAAGTATTTGTAGAAAAGATGCAGTTTATAGAGCATCCCTTGGAGATTAAAATGGCTACGTATGATGCAGGTTATAGAGCATCTCTTTGAGATTAAAATGGCTACGTATGATGCAGTTTAATGCAGTACTCTTGCGAGCTTATCTGCTCGATTCTGACTTGACGTCATTAATGTTATGGGGGATCAATTACTTGTACTATTGGACCAGCATTTCAAGTTTCATTGTCTCATATATAAATTTTATTTGTTAAATTTCAGTTGTTTGCATTTTTTACTTTAAACACTAAGTCTTATTCAAAACCCGTAAGTGTAAATTACAAAGTATAACAAACGCACCTTAGTTAATTCTTGACTTGCTTTATTGAGGATGCTATTAAATCGGTTAAAAAGATGTTTTTATTAATTTATATTTTTTTAATCAATTCACCCCAGACAAGACGATAATGTCACTAAGACGCAAGGAGCTACTGGAAGTGAAATAGTAGGAAAAAAAAAACGGAAACCCAATTCTAAACAGGAAACAAGGGATAAACCTCTACTCCTGTTCAAAAGACTGGGGAGGAGTGTGAACCTGGCGATAGGTGGACCTATTTACTTCTATTGCAGAAAAATAAATAGTGAAAATTTCAGAGTTTAAGCGAAGACGTTAGAAGAATTGATGCCTTTTAAATTTAGGTATCTCATTTTTTTGGAGGTGTCTACTTTAGTTAGAGAGTTTGATTTTTTCTGTGAGTTTCATGAAGATCTGTTTGTGCCGACGCATATGTAAGTCAAAACTAGCAAATCCAAAACTTAATACCTCATTTAACAGTCAAACAAATATGACATGATAGTAGGTATAAAACCTAAACACATGTCTATAATATTTTATTCTCCGGCATGCTTAAATTTCAAACAGTGTAAAATTATATGAATACTGAATGAGGTAATGAATGGATGTGTTTTTCTTACTCCAGGAAAGCTAAGGAAAGTTATGTTTATTTTATTTATTTGTATGTTTTTCATTGTTTATTATATTTTAATTTTATTATGTTTTATTCATTTATTATCTTTATTCATGAAAATACATATTTTATTTAAAGGCGTCGTGGTATTGATTATTTTCTTTTTAAATAAGTGTTATTTAGCGTATTTTGTTAATTACGAATATCCAATATATTATCACTAAAAATTATATTATCATGAATATTTAGTACATTGTATTGACTAAAGAACTTATTAATTAGCATGAATAATTTATACCGTATTTATAATTTAACGTAACATTTTTTATGGACGAGGACTTATTTTCAAATTTGTTAGAAAAGTGTTTCGAGTCGTAAAATTATTTTGTTTTGTTTACTTTTTACTATTGATTCAAAAAGCCAGTTTTTTCTATTATCTTTCAAACATATTTGTACTATTATTATTAAAAACTGTTTTTAAAAACTGTTTCTTAAAAAACTAATTGCTTAGTAAAACTGTTTTTAAACTATTGATTCAATAAAGACAGTTTCTTCTTTTACTATTTATCATTCAAACATTTTTATACTATTTTTATTAAAACTGTTTTAAAAGCTGTTTTTAAAAACTGTTTCTTAAAACTAATTGTTTAATAAAACTGTTTTATAATACTGATTCAAGAAAGCAAATTTCTTCTATTATCTTTCAAACATTTTTATACTATTTTTATACTATTTTTATTAAAACTGTTTTTTAAAAACAGTTTTTCAATAAGTGTTTCTTAAAAACTACTTGTTTAGTAAAAGTGTTTTTATACTACTGATTCAAAAGAAGTCAATTTTTTCTATTACTTATCTTTCAAACAATTTTTCTACTTTTTATTAAAACTGTTTTTAAAAAACTTTTTCTTAGAACCTAATTGTTTAGTAAATTATATTTTTAATATTGATTCAAAAAAGCCAATTTCTTCTATCTTTCAAACATTTTTATATTATTTTTATTAAAACTGTCTCTTAAAAACTGTTTCTTAACAACTGTTTTTGTACTATTGATTCAAAAATGTCAGTTTATTCTTATATTACTTATTTTTTACATATTTTTATGCAATTTTCTTTATGCTATTTTTTATTAAAAAACGATTTTTAAAAACGGTTTTTAAAAACTGTTTTTTATTTTTTTTAGTAAAACTGTTTTTTGTACTATCGATTTAGAAAAAAAGATTTCTTCCTCTGTTACTTATCTTTCAATCATTTTGAGCAACTACAATAATAAAAATGTTCTCAGATAGATTTCATGATTATTTTATACTTTTCTTCTTTTATTATTTATTGATTAGTTTCCATTATTCATCCTTTAAATTATGATAATAGAAACAAAAACACAACAATAATAATAATAATAATAATAATAATAATAATAATAATAATAATTTGTACATTTTTCGAGGAACTGTTTATTCCGATATCCAGTGTAAACTATATATGTGTGTTCATGTGTTTGCGTATATGTTTCTCTCGCTCTCTCTCTCTCTCTCTCTCTCTCTCTCTCTATATATATATATATATATATATATATATATATATATATATATAAGTGAAAATTGAAGTCAGTACTCAGAGGCGACAGTCAGGCCGCCTAACGATTGCGTCGAGCATGAAACAGCCTGTCGCCTCTGAGTGTTGACTTCAGTGTTCACTTTTATACTTATATTTACATACGCTCTAACTCTGATATTGAGCACTTTATCCCATAAATATAGCACACCTTAAAACTATATTTCTTCATATATATATGTATGTATATGGATTTTGGTCATTCTTTTAGTAAGTATCAAGGATAGCTGAAGACAAATCCACACATTAAGTTAAATGTAAAAATAAAATCATCCTACTTATTAGTTAAAAGAATATTGGAAGGCAATCGGGCATACAGAACATTTAGACTATTTCTACATAATTTAGGTCCAGAAAAGTAAAAGAAAATTATAACACATGAAAAATTAAATAAAATTTACCGCAGTACCTTGTCAGTTTTTTTTTTTAATGGAATATATATATATATATATATATATATATATATATATATATATATATATATATATAATATTAGTGGTAAATATACACATACACATGGAAAATATATAAATATATATATATACATACATACATACATACATACATACATACATACATATATATTTGTATAAAAAAAATATTTCCAAGAGGACAGAATCCAGAAACATATAAAAATCGTATAAACATAAAAAAAAATGTCTTAAAATAATTGTCAGATTTTGCCCATTTCATAATGTGTGTCGTCATTTGTTTACATTTGGATACGCATCAAGCAGATATGAATGTATGAGAGGAAATCATGGAGAATTGTGGTTTAAAAGCAGTAAAATCGACCTTGCTAACCGAAACGCTCCTCTGTGGCTCAATCGATAAAAGCACGTCAGGTTATATGACGGTTCCGTATAGGATACAGGTTCGGTTCCTGTCGGAGGACGCATATTTTCTATGAAAATTTCTCGGACATTCAGGTCGGTAAATGTTGTTAATACTGTTTATTATAAACAGAGCATTTACTTAAATATTTGTAGCTATAAAAAAAAACGTATAAACATAAAAAATGTCTTAAAATAATTGTCGGACTTTGTCCATTTCATAATATATATATATATATATATATATATATATATATATATATATATATATAACGAAAAAGAAAGGAATGCCGGGAAATAAACTAGCAGAAAGAGACTTTTGATGTTAGCCGAAACCAATGTTCGCTCCAAATTCTCGAGCCTGATCAAAAGGATATAACTTGACACCTCTGGGCTAGATGCAGAAGGACGGTAGGAGAGGGCGCAACCAAAGAATGTTACCGCATAGAAACCAGCCATGCGTGATGCTTGAAGAAGCAGTTAAAAGTTTATTTGCTATTTATATTTCCGCATTACCCAGAGCCATGAAAAACCCAGTAGGTTGACATTTATGAAATTACTACTACCCCTTATTGGGCGGCATTTAAGCTAACTACTGCGGAGGAGTCTTTATTGTGTCTTTGGTCCAACATTGACACTTCATGCCTTGGGTACATATTAAATTTTTATTAAACTTGAACAATATTTTTCAAACAGTTAACAGTCTTCATCAAAACAATGATATAATTTGTCTATTTGGAACTTATTGCAAAGCTGCATGATAAACAACATTTTTGGTTTTGCCATTTGGGGTCAATACAAATAGCTTTTCTCTATTCCCAAAACTTGAACAACCAATCGTGAGAAAATGAAGGTTCCATCAGATAAAGTCTTGTTACTTCCTATAATTGTCCTTGGGACTCATTGATTGATATTGCATAGCTCACTCTCACAGGGAACCGAAGTCTTTTGAACACAAAAGGAAGATATGGATGAATTAGTTGATTAACTTTGTCTATCTAAATATTAAACATCATTTCATGGATTTAAACTGGCTTTGTGAGAGGACCATATTTGCTCCCAAGAATCCAACTGCGGATAACATCAACTAGAAACTTTTCCAAGAAATTCCAAAAGAAACCATGAAATACTCTTCCATTGACACTGTGGTTAAACAAGAGCAGGTAGTGAATTATCCAATAGAGTTCCTGAATTCATTTATGTCCTCCTGGAATGCCATCACACAAGATGGAACTAAAATAAAATGCGCTAGTTATACTATTGAGAAATCT
>CAHIKZ030001695.1:95000-137500 GCA_903632075.3 Acanthosepion pharaonis
TGAACATTGAGAGCTGTTGTTGTTTTAGAGCTCTCATGAAATAAGAATTTTAAGTGTTTCATATTCTTTAATTAATAATAATTTTTCTCTGTCTTTTGACATAGAGCTCTCCCTGGATCTGTAGCCTCCTGGAAATTCCATACGGATTACCATATTGTTTCATTACTACACCCACCCACACACACACACACACACATATATATATATATATATATATATGAAGAAATATACTCTTAAGGTGTGCTATATTTATGGGATAAAGTGCTCAGTAACAGAGATAGAGCGTGTGTAAATATGAAAGTGAACATTGAAGTCAGCTGTTTCATGCTAGACGCAATCGTTAGTGGCCTGACGATTACGTCTAGCATGAAACAGCCTGTCGCCTCTAAGTGTTGACTTCAATGTTCACATATATATATATATATATATATATATATATATATATATATATTATATTAACCACACTCCAATAGACAGGCATCCCCTAATAATCCTTTAATAAGGAAAGTTGTTTATAAATATGAGAGGATCGTATTAAACAAAACTTAAACTCTAAATTATTTAATGAGATATATAGTGATCGACCACGTGATGATGCTGCTATCACATTCGAGGATGCTCGATGCCGGAAGATTACCGCTGCCACAGGACAACGCCATAGGGCATCGTCAGCAGTGATTACGACAACGGACTTTCAGTGTCCCCACTGTTCCAGACTCTGCGCCTACAGCCTGGGTTCGCGGAACCACCTCCGAGTTCACAGATGAGATGCAGAAACGATACGTCATCTTCGAATTCGAAGGACAACCGATGATTATATATATGTTGAAGCTTAAATAAGCATGGAATAATACAACACAAAATGTACGTTAACAAAATGTATTGAAACAAAGAATAGGTACACAATATTTACAGTTAGTTTGGTATATTCTTGGGAAGACTGTTCCTGCATAATGGGTTGACTAAATCGCAGTCGGGCAGAGTCTCTGGATTCAATTTCTTAATCTCTACTATCTTCCCTGTCTTCCGGTACCAACCCATATTTATATGGTCGGTAGTCCGCTTATGTAAATTAGGTGTATCATACACAATAATATATATATATATATATATATATATATATATATATATAGAGAGAGAGAGAGTGAGAGAGGGGGAAGAGAAAGGCTTAAACTGTAAAAAAGTACAGGAAGTATATATATATATATATATATATATATATATATATATATATATATATATATATATTAAGAAATGGACAAGGTCCGACAATTTATTTATTAAAACATATTTTTATATGTAAAATAAATATAAAATAACAACGTTAAACATAAAAATATGTCTTTAATAAATATATATATATATATATATATATATATATATATATATATCCTTCCTGTACTTTTACAGTTGAACTCTTGAAACTTCAGCTTTCACCTTATCCGTCTGTATATGCGTTATATAACGATTTATTTTGCATTTATCAATACTCTGTTCATTTCCTTTTCATTGATATACGCTCTATCCCTGATATTAAGCATAGGTCAATATACGTTCAAACTAAATATAAAGATATATGATGAGAACGGATGTTTGCATAAGTTAAACTCCACATAATCTATCATAGATTTATAATGGATTTTAGTAAAATGTTTAAAATTTAAAAATTTGTTACAATTATTAGTAAAAAATTAAACTGGAAAGGAGTAGAAGTTTATCCCTTGTTTCATGTTTAGGATTGGATTTCCGGTTCCGTCTAAAGCTTACTTTAACTATAATTTCCGCCTAAACGCTGAAATGTTATTTATTTATTTTCTTCTTTCAGTAGGAGTAGATAGATTTTTTTCTAATAGGCTTAGAAGTTTCTCCCTTGTTTCCAGCTTAGGACTGTGTTTCTGGCTCCTTCTAAAGTTTACTTCAACTCTATACTTCTAGCCTCTATACCTAAACTAAAACTATTATTATATGAATATAATTTCATATATTATATGAAAGATTATATTAAATTAATTGCTAGGTCTCCTGCGGGGAAAGATGGTTCAATTCGTCGTGATACACCATTTTTCTCGTCAGAATCTATTTTACATATGTATAAGTCTACCATTCGTTCTTGCCTTGAATATTGCTGTCATATCTAGTCTTGTGCTTCTGCTATGTATTTAGAAATTCTTGACAAATATTAAGAATCTACAATATTATTAATCCTGACCTGGCATCTCGGTTTCAGTTACTTTCATGCCGCCATAACATAGCGTCCTTGTTCTTGTTCCTTTTCTATAAATACTTTCATGGTAATTGTTCTTATGAACTTTCTTCTATTTTTAAGTTGCTATTTTTATCCTCCTCCAGACAACGTGTACATATGGGAACTAGTTAGGAATTCATAGAGACCTTGAGGTATTATGATGACTGTACTAAGAATGGTAAGTAAGAATGTGTTGTTAGGATGTAAGGAGTACTGTAGTATGTTTGGGTCAGTAATTTTTGTTAGTTCAAAACAGATTGAAGACCAGTCTTCCCCTAGTCCCCTACCTATTGGCTTTTTGCAACATTTTTGTTTTTTCCAAATAAATAACACTTTTCTCTATGGTACCTAGACTTTATGAATTTAAGCGCCGTACTACATTGACGCCAATCTCTCATCATTTTACACTTAAATTGGTCTGGTTCAACCGTAAGTTCTACACTAACAGTTTCTTCTATCGTACTTCTTGCTTGTGGACTTCCGACTTCTTGGTTTCCGGTCAACTTTGATCTTCAAAAAATTAACTACAATATCAATAGTTTTCTTCTGTCTTTCTAAATCCTGTTCTTTTACTGTTCTCTCTCCTTAATAATTTTTTCTCATGTTCTCTCCCACCCAGTAACGCTTTGCGTCTTAGTGGCTTTATTGCCTTGTATAGGGTGCAATGATTAAAAACAAAAAAAAAACCTACTTCCTAAACTTCAGATTTTATTTGATTACTATTTCATCCTGGCTGGGAAAATAAATGAATAAGGCGAAGAATCCATTATGTGACAATCGATCCATTGAAGAGATGACATAACTTGATTTCTGTTTGTGTGTGGGAAAACTGCTGAAAATCGATAACATATTGTCGGTAGCTGCACTCAGCTGGCTTAAAAAGAGTGCAGATGACGCCATAGCAAATTGGGATACATTGGACCTATGCAAATTAACCCTCGGAATACATTGAAAACTATACAGGAAATAAGGCCTCGATTGATTTATTTGATTTTTTTTATGGTTTATAAAACATTTTTAAAGTTATTTAAAACCGGAACAAAATATGGCCTCGGGTGCGCAGCAAAATGGCCAGCTACCAAGAATGAACAAGTGAAACTTGTATTGACAAACATGCGTTTGGTGAGCAAACGCGCTGATATCACACTTGGGCATAAGAGCAGCTGGGAATTGATCCCGATAGACGTTACGGTCCCTTGAGATAAGAACACCATGAAAACGGTGCAATCAAAAATATAGAGGTACCAATAAAAAATCCTGTTAGGACTTCTAGCTTTCTTAGAATGATTTTGCTTTGTAAGTTGAATAAATTCATTATCTACAAGCATTTATTAGCAGCGATCATACGGATAGATAATGAATTTATTCATCCCACACTGCAAGATCATTCTAAGAGAACTAGAAGTCCTAACAGGATTTATTATCGGTGATCATACGGATAGATAATGAATTTATTCATCCCACACTGCAAGATCATTCTAAGAGAACTAGAAGTCCTAACAGGATTTATTATCGGTGATCATACGGATAGATAATGAATTTATTCAACTTACACAGTAGGTTAATTCTAAAAGAATTAGAAGTCCTACTAGGATTCATTTGCAGCGACCATACGGATATATAATTGGATTTATTTAATTTACACTGCAATATCATTCTAAGGGAACTACAAGTCCTACCCGGATTTATTTGCAGTGATCATACGCATAGGTTATTAATTTATTCAACCTACACAGCAATATCAGTCTAAAAAAACGAGTAGTCCTGCCAGGATTTATTAGCGGTGATCGTACGGATAGATAATGAATCTTTTAGAATGATTTTGCTGTGTAGGTTGAATAAATTCATTATCTATCAGTATGATCGCCGATAATAAATCCTCGTAGGATTTCTCGATCTTTTATCTTGCTGTAGAGATTCTTTTCGTATGATTACCGATAACAAATCCTGTTAGGACTTCTAGTTCTCTCAGAATGATCTTGCTATGTGGGTTCCATAAATCCACCGAGGACCCCCCCCTGTTTTCCTTCTTTTTCTAATTATGTGTATTTATTGAATTCATTCTCTATTTCCATGCAGATTGTCAAGGTTACGGATTACTCGAATATTTTCCCCATGTACTTTTTAGTATTTCAAGTAGGTTTTTGTATCGTAACATATCAATAGCTTTTGTGTTATCTATGAAATATAAGCGTAGGTCTTTTTGTATTCACGTGATTTTATTGTCGTGCCGATCAATGAGAATACGAAAATTAATCTCATAATTAGCATTTTATTTTATTCAACTCCTATCTTCGCCAGTTCTCGGCGGCCAGTGCTTGCGGGCGTGTGTGTGTGTGTATCGGTGCTCTATACAACATTTTTATGGACACGGTGCAGATGCTAGACGTATAAATGCGCATTTAGTGTTTCATTGCGTTTTCAGAACTCCAAATTGATAATAACCCGACGATCCCATTATACATGCAATATTACTGCTGTAGCATACCCAAGGACGATAATGGGTATGAACCCATTCACATAAATACAGTAGTAAATACTGTATGTTGGTCGAGTTGGAGATTCGTCTCCAGTCATGCTGGTCAAACTCTCCGCCTCTGGGCAGAGAGGATCCCCAGACGAGGCTATGTCAGATTCTTGTCTCTGGAAACAGCTGCCCGAGACAAAACGGGGTCTATGGGGAATTTTTGACCGAGCCTACTGGCTCGGATACCTCGCATTAAATTCGTCCTTGTACCACATCTGACCGCGTGAAGCTGTTGGTAGATATCCTGCAGTTGGAGATTCATTGTGAAATTCACTTGACTCACTTCTAGCAGTTGGCTACTTCTACGCACCGCAGGCGAATCTTATATGTGTTGTCCGTGTCCTAAGTATTATCGTTCATTACCAATCTTCGTGTAATTATTCTATTCAGTAACCTTCACTAGGTTACAACAATTACCTTCCTTCTCAGATTTTGGAGTAGATTGTAGAGATTTATCCTTGCCAATCCACTCTCTTCTGCGTTGAATATTGTTGTATGCAATCCACTTTTCATCACCTGTTATGAAATATCTAAGGAACGATTAGTTAGGGAGATACATTTACTTATGATTCAACCTCATATATCTTATGGCTTTTGACATCTCAGTGTATGTATACAGATTGCGTTCTATATATATATGGGTTCTTGTCTTCATAAATCTTCTATAGGTGAAAGAAAGGCATATACCATAGTTTCCTCTTATTTTGTTATAAAAAATAGGCTTTGGATTAGGTACCTCCAAAAATTCGCTAAAATTGAAGAAAATAGGATGAAAAAAGAATGCCCCAAACATAATAAAAACAAAATTTTATCGTTAAGATCTTTGTCATAGAGGACAGATTAAAGGGCGTTTTTATAAAAAAATTTCATTCGTTTTAGAACCCTGGAAATATTAGTTAAAACTTTGTGTTACTGGCGTCAACGCGGGACCAGAAATTTGGTCGGGAAATTTGTGAGTCTTTTTACGTTGAAAAAGTTATTGATTGTCGGGTTTTAATGAAATGAATTAAACTATTTTTGAAAATGTTGTATCCTCGAGGTGAATGATACACAGAGAAGAATGAGTGCTTAATATATTTATTCATCACCAGTATCCAATGCTAACAGATACACACAAAAGACGCAGAACAATAAGTTACAAAACAATTAACAAGACAACTTACAAGGAATAGAGGAGGGTCAAATGCTGTATAGCCAAACAAAGTAAGATCAGCCCGAATATTAATCAGCTTAGTATCAACTTATTAATCAACTTATTAATCAACTGTTGAAGTCCTTAATCGTAGCCTATTTAAGGCTATGAGCCAGTCCATTTGGTAGAGTGCTGAAGGGGTGTTAGCTACTCTACAACAGAAAAGTTTCTTTTTTAGAAAATCTTCATAAAAATATTTTTTCATCTGTTACATCTATTCATATAATTTCTGTGAAATTTCGAGAAATTATTTCTGTGTTGATAGATCTGTCAATATGGAAAAATTTATAAGTTCGAAGCACACAAAAATATTTTGCTTATTGGGAATGTTACATTTAACCTATGAACTTGGAATTAAAATTAAAATTAAATCCTTAAGAAAGAATCTTCATTTTTTTAAATGTATTTTACACTTAGGTATCGTTTTTTGGAGTTACTTAAAATGAATGATTCGACCGTACACAACATTATCAGAAAATGAGAATGGTTACTATAATAATAGTTTATTGGGAATTTTCTAATATTTCCTCAACGAAGCATCTTCGTGAATAAGACTATTTTAGCATCCCGCTACCACCTTTTTTATCAACATCAATTTTCGTACAAAAAGTGGATCACAGTGCTTATTCAGCTTAATATATATTTTCAGAAAATCTCAACTTCTGATTGGTCACTTAATATTTAATAACATCGACCTAGTTCTTGACCTGACCAGAGGGATAATTCCGCTAAAAATCTATCAAGCTTCTGTGAGCCTATCAGGTGACCAAAGTTAGCAATAAAATATGAAACGTCTTTCATCTTCGACAGTGCTCCGATCGGAATCCCTTGAACTCGTCACACAGTTCCAGGCTTTACGTTAAAGTTCCTGAACATGATTCCAGCCTGAGAGAACACTCATTCACACAGCAATATTTTATGACGAACAATCAACTCAAGTTTTCCACATTCAACTCAGTACACGAATCTTTTTCATACGCTTTCAAGCTCAACGTTAATTATTGCAATTAACATAAACACAGCTTGTTAAAAACCATTTACCCCAACTAGAATATTTTCTTCGAACCAGTGAAAGCAAATCAAAGAGCAATAATTCCGTAAACCTTAAAATAAGTCGTAAACAATATTTCTCTATTTCAAATACAAACTTGAACTGTTTATTTTTTTAAAAATTACTATTATACCAAACCACACTTTCTCATTATTGTAAAGACCATTCAACAAATTATAATCTATCAAACCAGAATTTTGATAACCTTTCATCTAAACATATAAAAGGACGTTTGAACTTTTTAAAACCACCTCTTTACTCCAGTTGTATTTGTATCTCTTGTTTATATAAATATTTTCTTCATTGTTGTGTAAAAATTGTTGTTTCTCATGTTGTCCTTATTCGATGTTTGTTGAATACTAAAATTTAATGTGAGAAGAAATTGTTAATTTCATCACGCAGCCTAATTTACTCAACAATTTTTTATCAATATAACACAACCTCCACACTATAAAGTCAAAGTACCTAAAATTCAATAAAATATTGGAATGCTTAAAATATTTAAAATTTTAAACATTACTGGGTAGTTAAAATTATCTAAAAAAGGCATTTACGTTGTATTCGTCATGTAATTTTTCCAGAAATATTTCGCGCTTACCTAAATCTCACAGTTGTCAGGTTATCGATAAATGTGTCGACACCACATTAAAAACATACTTCCGTGTTAAAAAAATGCTTTTCTGTGATATTTTAAAGTATGTAACATTTGTTTCAATTCAGATTAAACTCTAAATCAACTATTTTTTTCTCAAATACTGTTTCAGAAAAGTATACAGTGAGTCCCCCGTATTTTCGGGGGTTAGGGACCAGAACCAGACGCGAATAGTTAGAATCCGCGAATACTTATAACCCCTAAAAATGCTTATAAGTACCTATTTTTATTGTTGAAACTCCGTATGCCTTAAACTTTCATCTTAAACACTTTAAAAACTTTTCAGACCCTTTTAAAAACATTTGTGAAAAATAGTATTGGTGACCACACACTTAGCATAAATTTCCTTTCATACGTTCAATAACCGTTTTTAATTACGCATAGATTGAGCCAACTGTTGAAAATACTATATAAAATATGTGTAACAAGATATAAAATACAAACTTTAAAACATTTTCTAAAAACAGAACTGTAATGATGCACGCAGATTTAGCATAAGCCACTTTTAAAAACCCAGCCGCAGCCCATAACAAAAGAACAAAGCCCAAGCACTACGCATGTTTTTACGTTTGTTTTTTACAATGATGTAAAATTCTGCCAGTTTTTAACATAAAAATGGACTGTTATGTCTTAAGTCACTTAAATAACAGGAAAATAATACAATAATATTTTAAATATGTTTTATTGAAAAAATATGCGAATAGAGGGAGTTCTCGGCGAATAATTTGTTCTTCAGAAAACCACGCGAATATTTGGGGTTTCCACGAATAACAAGTACATATGTTCTAAAGAAAAATCCGCGAATGTGTGAAGCCGCGAATGTGTGAAGCCGCGAATGTGTGAAGCCGCGAATGTGTGAAGCCGCGAATGTGTGAAGCCGCGAATAGGCGGGGGCTCACTGTATTTCCTTTTTGAAAGATTTTTTTAATAAAGAGAATTATGTTGTTGACAGATTTGTCAATATCGACAATTTTATAGATATTACTGCTAATTAGAGAAAAAAACAAAAACAATTCCAATCAATTTAAATTCGGTTTGAAATATAGCAAAGTATTTTGCTAATTGGAAATATTAAATTTAATCTATTAACTTTGAATTAAAACTAAAATTAAATCAACAAGAAAGATTTTTTCATTTTCTTAAATGCATTTTAAACCTTAAGTATCGCTTTTTTTTTAGATACTGTTGTAACCTAGGAAGGGTTACTGAATGAGGAAAAACCGAAATGGAGGTTGGAAATGAAATAGTAATCTTTATAACATCAACAAAATACAATACTCGCCAGCGGCGTGAAATAAGTAAACCACTGCTAGTGGTGGACTACTTAGCATTTTGTCAGTGAGACTAGATTTGTTTTTGAGGCAGGAATAAATTGTGGTGTCATCCGCGTAGATGCCAACTTGGGAAGTTATGGCGTCAGGAAGGTCGTTTATGTAGATAAGGAATAGAGTGGGGCCTAGGATGGAGCCTTGAGGAACACCTGCGTTCGTGGGATAGGAACTGGATGAGAATCCGTTGAGAACGACCTTCAATTCACGGTTTGACAGGAATGATTGTATTAGGTTATATAATCGACTCGTAATGCCATAACCCTGGAGCTTGCGAAGAAGGCCGGCATGCCAAACCCTATCTTTGGAGATGTCTAGTGCCACGGCACAGACTTCCCCGTTATTTTGAAGAGCTCGGTAGACAGTTTCAGTGATGGCCGTAAGCACATCAGCTGTAGATCGGGCAAAGCGGAAACCATATTGCTTGTCTGAGAGCAGATTATGGGATGTGAGGTGGTTAACCACCTCGGTATTGATTAGGGCTTCGAAGACTTTGCCGAAGAGGGGAAGGAGACTGATAGGACGATAGTTGGAAGAGTCAGAGGGGTCGCCGGAGTTCTTGAAGACAGGAACGATTGAAGAGGACTTCCAGCAGTCAGGTAAACAAGATTCCTTGAGGCAGTAGTTGTATAGTTTCGAAAGGGCGGGCGCCAGTTCAGGCGCGCATTTCTTCAAGACAATGGCTGGTATCCCGTCTCCACCACTAGCCTTGTTGGGGTCTAAATTGGAGATAACGCCCAGTACCAAAAATGGGGTTATGTTTAACACACTCAATATGGCCTCAGTTCTAAGAGGGAAGTCGGGTATGGGTATACCGGAAGAGTCGAGCGTCGAGTTGAATGAAAATTTCCGAGCAAAGCATTTAGCCTTGTCGGTAGAGGAGGTCAGGACTTCGAACTGGTTGAATAAAGGAGGTAGAGAGGGTTTGCAATTGTTCAATAGGTTCTTGCAGAGACGCCAATAATCTTTGGAGACCAAATTTGCGAGTTGCAATACGTTCCTTCATCCGGGCCGCAAATAGTGACTTAGCATCTTTGAGAACACGCTTACACTCACTACGGGCGGAGGCAAAGAGACGTCTATTGTAGTCAGACATTCATAGTAAAATCCTTTTCCAATGCATTTTCATAGTAAAATCACTTTCCAATGCATTTTCATAATAAAATCCCATTCCAATGCATTTTCATAGAAAAATCCCCTTCCAATGCATTTTCATAGTAAAATACCTTTCCAATGTATTTTCATAGTAGAATCCCATTCCAATACATTTTCATAGAAAAATCCCTTTCCAATGCATTTTCATAGTAAAATCCCATTCCAATGCATTTTCCTAGTAAAATCTCTTTCCAATACATTTTCATAGTAAAATCACTTTCCAATGCATTTTCATAGTAAAATCCCATTCCAATGCATTTTCATAGTAAAATCCCTTTCCAATGCATTTTCATAGTAAAATCTCTTTCCAATGCATTTTCATAGTAAAATCCCTTTCCAATGCATTTTCATAGAAAAATCCCTTTCCAATGCATTTTCATAGTAATATCTCTTTCCAATGCATTTTCCTAGTAAAATCCCTTTCCAATGCATTTTCATAGTAAAATCCCTTTCCAATGCATTTTCATAGAAAAATCCCTTTCCAATGCATTTTCATAGTAAAATCTCTTTCCAATGCATTTTCATACTAGAAAAATCCTATTCAATGCATTTTCATAGTAAAATCCGTTCCAATGCATTTTCATAATAAAATCCCATTTTTCAATGCATTTTCATAGAAAAATTTGCCATAGTAAAATCTCTTTCCAATGCATTTTCATAGTAAAATCCCTTTCCAATGCATTTTCATAGAAAAATCCCTTTCCAATGCATTTTCATAGTAAAATCTCTTTCCAATGCATTTTCATAGAAAAATCCCTTTCCAATGCATTTTCATAATAAAATCTCTTTGCAATGCATTTTCATAGTAAAATCCCTTTCCAATGCATTTTCATAGTAAAATGCATTTTCAAAGTAAATCTCTTTCCAATGCATTTTCATAGTAAAAATCCCATTCCAATGCATTTTCATAGTAAAATCCCTTTCAATGCATTTTCATAGTAAAATCCCTTTCCAATGCATTTTCATAGTAAAATCCCATTCCAATGCATTTTCATAGTAAAATCCCATTCAATGCATTTTCATAGTAAAATCTCTTTCAATGCATTTTCATAGTAAAATCCCTTTCCAATGCATTTTCATAGTAAAATCCCTTTCCAATGCATTTTTCATAGTAAAATCCCATTCAATGCATCAAAAAGTAAAATCCCATTCCAATGCATTTTCATAGTAAAATCTCTTTCCAATGCATTTTCATAGTAAAATCCCTTTCCAATGCATTTTCATAGTAAAATCCCTTTCCAATGCATTTTCATAGTAAAATCCCATTCCAATGCATTTTCATAGTAAAATCCCATTCCAATGCATTTTCATAGTAAAATCTCTTTCCAATGCATTTTCATAGTAAAATCCCTTTCCAATGCATTTTCATAGTAAAATCCCTTTCCAATGCATTTTCATAGTAAAACCTTTCCAATGCATTTTCATAGTAAAATCTCTTTTCCAATGCATTTTCATAGTAAAATCCTTTCCAATGCATTTTCATAGAAAAATCCCTTTCCAATGCATTTTCATAGTAAAATCTCTTTCCAATGCATTTTCATAATAAAAATCTTTCCAATGCATTTTTCATAGTAAAATCCCTTTCCAATGCATTTTTTCATAGTAAAATCTCTTTCAATGCATTTTCATAGTAAAATCCCTTTCAATGCATTTTCAAAGTAAAATCCCTTTCAATGCATTTTCATAGTAAAAATCCCCATTTTCCAATGCATTTTCATAGTAAAAATGCATTTCATTTTTTTCCAATGCATTTTCATAGTAAATCCCTTTCCAATGCATTTTCATAGTAAATTTTCATCTTTCCAATGCATTTTCCATTTTAGTAAAATCCCTTTCCAATGCATTTTCATAGTAAAATCAATGCATTTTCATAGTAAAATCCCTTTCCAATGCATTTTCATAGTAAAATCCCATTCAATGCATTTTCATAGTAAAATCCCATTCCAATGCATTTTTCATAGTAAAAATCTTTCCAATGCATTTTCATAGTAAAATCCCTTTCAAATGCATTTTCATAGTAAAATCTTTTCCAATGCATTTTCATAGTAAAATCCCATTCCAATGCATTTTCATAGTAAAATCAATGCTTTTTTCTTTCAATGCATTTTCATAGTAAAATCTCTTTCAATGCATTTTCAATGCAATGCATTTTCATTGTAAAATCCCTTTCCAATGCATTTTCATAGTAAAATCTCTTTCCAATGCATTTTCATAATAAAATCCCTTTGCAATGCATTTTTCTAAAAAAAATCCCTTTCCAATGCATTTTCATAGTAAAATCCCTTTCCAATGCATTTTCATAGAAAAATCCTTTCCAATGCATTTTCAAAGTAAAAGGTTCTTTCCAATGCATTTTCATGTTAAAAAAATCCCTTTCCAATGCATTTTCATAATAAAATCTCTTTGCAATGCATTTTCATA
Organism: Acanthosepion pharaonis; assembly: GCA_903632075.3. NCBI lineage: Eukaryota > Metazoa > Mollusca > Cephalopoda > Sepiida > Sepiidae > Acanthosepion > Acanthosepion pharaonis. Next base: position 107,572 of record CAHIKZ030001695.1, read on the forward strand.
GTAAAATATTTTCAAATTTTCTATAAAAATCCCTTTCCAATGTAAAATTTTCATAGTAAAATCCTTTCCAATGCATTTTCATAGCAAAAATCTCTTTCCAATGCATTTTTCATAGAAAATCCTTTCCAATGCATTTTCATAGAAAAATCCCTTTCCAATGCATTTTCATAGTAAAATCAATCATTTTTCCAATGCATTTTCATAGAAAAATCCCTTTCCAATGCATTTTCATAGAAAAATCCCTTTCCTATGCATTTTCATAGTAAAATCCCTTTCCAATGCATTTTCATAGTAAAATCCCTTTCCTATGCATTTTCATAGTAAAATCCCTTTCCAATGCAATATCATAATGTTGTATCCTAGAAAAGGTTACTGAATGAGGAATAACCAAAACGACGGTTGGAAATGAAATGGTAATCTTTATAACATCAACAAAATACAATACTCACCAGCGGCCTGAAGTAAGCAATCCACTGCTAGTAGCAGACTACTTAGACAGCATGTTACACCCCCCCCCCCCCACACATACTTACAATAGTGTCCAATGTATTTATGAGGATTGGGATATACCCATTAGTGTTTATAGGTACGGTATATAACAAATACCTACTCTGGATATTATTGTAACTTATCTTCCAATGAAACACTGGAAGATAGGATAAAACGTTAGTTATGGGTGAAGGAACGAATAAAGAAAAAAATTGAATACTAGAAAACATGTTCGCATCGTCATAAGCATTTTGATTTGATCCTCCCTAATTCTTTCTCTCTTTGACTTCCTAAGACTACCATTGGGAGTATAGGCTCACAATCTCGCCAATTCTAACCTTCACAGCGAAGACCCGCCATTGTATCGAACCATCCACATTCCCTTCGTATTCTATTGGTGAGATGTAAGTTCCACTCGAGCAGCTTCTTCCCGCGAACCGTTGCTTTGTGGAACCGACTCACAAGAGGTTGCTTCACTGATCACTACAATCTTAACTTGTTCCAGTCTAGAAGTCAACGTTATTTTCCCCACATATCTCATAAACTATGCCATCTAACTCGAGTTACTCTTCGGCTTTGTTCATACATACACACTCATATTAATAATCTTGGGTTAAGCGCAGTTACATATTCGTACGCTGTACATTATGAATACGGGTATGTATGTATGAAATAACTTGTATACGCCTGTATGTATGTGCGTCTATGTATATGTGAGAGTCATCTCAAAACAAACACACAAAAATATAAACAGAAATAAAATATAAATAGATCCATTTCTGAAAAAACAACTCTCTATGCAACTGCACACACACACACACACACACACACACACACACACACACACACACACACAGGTATATTTTTATGTGACAACGTGAAGCTCGGTTAAGCTTAGGTGGGTGTTTGAAATTTCTGTCTGTTGATACTGACTTCCTTTTATGCGAACATGTCATTACAGTCTGTTTATGCGTTACACGACAATACAATTCTCATTTTTATTTATTTTTCTATTTATTTTCTTATTTTTTAAACTACATCGAGATTTTCTCAAAGGGTTTTTCAAATATGATTAAGTCATATTATTTATATTAATATTTTTATTTATAAAGATCTAAAATACTATATTTATTATATTTACTAATAAACTATATATGGTATTGTAAAATTAAAATAGAATTCAATTACGCATTTCTAAACTATTTTATTTATGATCAAATAATAGATATATAATTAAGCAAATTATTTTTAATTAACATTTAAAAGAAACAAATAAAACACCCACAATAAAATGAAAACTAATAAAAAATGAGAACATGTAGATCTTTAAATGACTGATGTCATTTGTGCTTACATGTAAAGTTATATTATTAAGTATCTGAAAGATAAAAATTTATTAAATCAAAGAAATGAAATAGTAGTCTTTTGTAGACATTGTCTCATATTTTTCTTAAAAATAATTAATTATAAAAATTGCATCACTGAATTTTATTGAGTCAAAGCCGATATGGATACTTTCATTCCTTCTCAAAAATAGCAGGTGAATCTTCTCCATGGTTCACACCAGTATGTTTGGCCTCTATAGCCCACAAGAACCACTATTTTCGGTTATACCAGCGTGACAGCACCCGACACAACAGACGCCTATTCGTTAATGCTCGTAATAAGTGTAAATGAGTCCTCGAAGGAGCTAAGTCCCTGTTTGCCGAGAGAATGAGGCACTGCATTGCATCTAACAACTTAGGCTCTCGTAATTACTGGGGGCTCTTTAATAGCGTATTAAATAAAGTAAAGTCTCTATTCCTCCCCTCTTCAATCATTTTGAGGTGTTATCATCCTCTACTAATAAAGCTGAATGCATTGCCCGTAAATTCTCATTAAACTCTATTCTTGACTCATCTGGAGTATCCTTGCCTAACTTCCCACTTAGAATTGATTCTCTACTGAGTGATATGCATATAACCTCTTCTATGGTCTCTACTATCATCTCTAATCTACATCCCCAAAAAGCATATGGACCCCATGGTATCCATGTAATAGTCATTAAGTAGTGTGCTCCCGAAGTGGCCCTTGTTCTCTTTAAACTGTATAATAAATGCCTCGCTTCTTTCTTGCTTAGTGGAAGTCATCATTTTTTTTGTTTCAGTTTTTAAGAACTCTGTTGAGCCGTCCGACCCTTTCAACTATCGGCCTATTAACCTTCAACCTCTTTTTGGGAAACTCCTAGAGGCCCTAATCATCGCAGGACCTTTTTTCAGGCAAGCAATATTGCCTTCGTTTCTCCAGGTGAACTGCTGATGTAATAACGATAATTGTGTAAATGTCTTAAACGAACTTGCACTGTTCTTGTCCTATCTTTGGTCTGTGCGCTCTATTCAACAGAATACGGATGATGAGTTTTGTCACATGGCTCATTAGGCTTATTGTCTGGTGGTTCGCATTCGTTTGCACCTGGTTTCTTAGGTAGTCCTATAAAGATACATCTACTGAGGTCTTCCGGTATATCCATGCTGTTGTAGATTTCATTTGTTATTTCGATGATCTTGTCTATACCAAAGTCATCTAATGCTGTCAGCATTTCTGTTCCAATTCCGTCTGGCCCACCTGCCTTGTTTCTTTTCAATTTGTCCAATGCGACTTTTACTTCGGTTTTTAGAATTCCATGTTCGTCGGTAGTTCTGTGTATTTCTAGTTGTTTCCTTTCGTCGTGGAAGAGTTCTCTTAATAGAATTGTTTCCTTCTCTAATATGAGCGTTCCATGCTTTGATTGACGAGCATGTCTTTTGTCCTGTTAGTTGTCTTATTTGTTTGTGCATATTTCTTTTGTTGATGGTACTCAATCTTTCTGTCTCTGAACATTTTTCATTTAGCCAGTCTTTTTTAGCTTGCCTGCATTTGGTCTTTATTTCATTGTGTAATTTTCTGTACTCCGTTCCGTTGATAGGGTTTTCTGTCTTCTTTCCATAATGTCCAGAATCTCATCAGTCATCCATTCGTTTTTCCATCTTCGTCCTGTCTCTTTCGGGATGATATCGTTTGCTGGTGTCACTAAAGCGTCTCTTAGTGCGTCCCGTTTTGAGTTTCCATTGTGAGCTTCCTATCTTCTTTTCATATTTTCCATATATCTTTCTTTTAGGTTAGGATCGCTCAGGAGTTTGTTGTATTGCTGTTGGGGTGCTATATTAGGCTTCTTCAATTTCTTCCGTTTCACTCTTGGTTTACATATAAGAAGGCGGTGATCGCTTCCGCAGTCGGCACTTGGGTTGATTTTGCAGTGAATCATTTCATTCTTGAATCTTTTGTTGATGGTTATATAATCAATTTAGGTTTTAGTTTCTCCTCCTGGGTTCTTCTATATCCATAGTTGTCTCAGGTGTTCTTAGAACGATGTATTGGCTATTACCTGGTCATTGGCTGTGCACCATTGGATTCATTTTTCTCCGCGTTTGTTGCAGATTCCTAATCCGAATCTTCCTGCTATATCCCCTGCCCTCACCTTGCCTACTTTGGCGTTTAGGTCTCCTATGATAATGATGACTTCCTGTGATTTGCATAGAGCCTTGGCACTGTCCAGCATGGAGTAGAAAGATTCGATGTCCTCTTCCTTGCCTTGTGGCGTCGGTGCGTACACTACTATAATAGCCACATTAAAAGGCTTCCCTTTCAGCTTCACTATCAGAATTCATTCGGAAAGTTGATGGTATCCTAGAAGGTATTTCTTACGTGCGTTATCTAGTATTAGTCCTACTCCTTTGTCGTTCTTCTCGCTGCCTGCATAAACTATCCTGTGTTTGTCGCTGACAAAATCACCGTTGTTTGGTTATCAGATTTCACATACATCTAGAATGTTGATGTTAATCTGTTCATCTCTTGTTTAATATTATCAAACTGGCCGCAGTTATTCAACGTCCGAACGTTCTATGTCCCGAGAGTTATTTTGTGTTTGATGCGAGCTGTCGTAGGATAACGCTCCGGTGACACCTGTCGCTCATGTTTATTTCCGGGTGAGGGATAGGTTCCGAGAACTTTTATCCTTTTTACGCCGTTTATGCTAGCTGTCGTTGGATGACGGTCAGGTGTCACCTGTTGCGCATGTCAGTCCTTACCGGGCGAGGAGCTAATTCCCATATTCCCTTAACCCCTCTCCACGCCGCTAGGTTTCGTATAATATGAGTTGTTAGCCATGATTTGTCTTAGGATAGGTAGTAGAGTGGTTTTCCATTGCCTTCTCCGCATTGGTTTATGGAGACACCACCTTAGTTAGCTTTTCGTTGACTCAGAGAGTTCCTCCGCACTTTGTTAGGTCTTGTTTTTCGTCCCACTGGCTTGTTAACGAGCCGCCTCACTCGTAACTTGGAGTGGGATAATCGGTTTAGTCGCCGACATTTCGACTGGAATACTTACCGAAAAAAGGCGGTGTGGGGAGAAAAAAGTTTTCTTTTTCTTTTTTTAATTAAGTTTTACCTTAGTATAAGTCGCATTGCTCCTTACTAAAACAATATCCGACTATCCAGCATTGTGGAAAAAAGCGCTTCTTTCTACTTACACATGGGACCTCGTGTTCAATTCTTGCTATACTCGATCGTTCCCTCTCTAACAGTTGAGAATGGCGACTTTGTATTTCAATAAAATAAGACAAAGAAAGGGAAAAATATGACAAAATACAGCGTGTCCTTAAAGTTCGTGTGCACTTTAAAAAATTTATAACTTTATTTGTATTTGCAATAAAAATAATTTGTAAAAAGGATTAGAAAGAAGTAAATCTATATTTTTTAAGGTTTTATTGAGATTTTATTTAAGTTTCCTTATGATCTCCATCATTAGCAATACAAAGGGTAATACGATTTTGTAGTTCACGGAAAACATTTGCCAACTGATTTACAGTATTGCCTGAAATCACATTAGTTATTTTATCAATAATTAAAACTAGGTACATTAAAGTTTATAATATCCTTTTTATTGAGGGTGAGAGAAGTAATGCCAAAAATTGGTTCTTGGATGCAAATATACGCTTAATTAATTTTGTTTGTTTTTTACGGTTTATCACCCCATTATTTGTTATTTAAAACCGAAACATATTTTGGTTTATAAAAGCAGTTCTTTTTTGCGAGTGGATATTGCGTTAACAGTTTTTAAGAACAACAATGATTTTTCCAGATACAGGTCTTACTATTTAACCTATAGATGGGGGAAATATAAAACTCTACTTTCATAACACGCAGTCTGATAAAAAATATGCCTGGCATGTATATCTCAGCCGAAAATGCCCGATATGGTGATAAGTTTTGATAAAAGCAGCAGGTGTGGTCCAGTTAGGAATACTTTCAGTCTGTTCAGCCTGTCTCTTTTGAATGCAGTTACTACAATCCAGATGTAAGTCCCGAATCGCATGGCTTGCCTCATCCTCCAAAATTAAAAAAAAAGAACTCTCTACTCTAATCTTACTCAGCTGACACACAGTACATCAACACACACATACACACACACACTGTCTCTCTCTCTCTCTCTCTCACACACACGCGCACACACACACACACACATATATATATATATAAAAAATCGATTCTCCCCGTCGGGTTCGACGTATGAGGGTCAAGTTTGCAGATCAGTTTCCAGGAAACTGACAGCCCGACACCGGCACATGAGATTCGATTATAGTGGTGAAGGCTTCATGCAGGACTATCCACACTTTTTGAAGGGCCGAATACAGAAACATGCCACAAACCCACTCAGGTTTTTGAATTCAGAGTTGTCCTTCTCCTAGACCAGTTGCCAACCAAGGCTGTAGAACCCAGTCTGTCCTGCTATTTTACCCATAGCTGGAGGGAGAAGAAGAGGATTTACACCTTCCCAAGGGCACGTAAGTGAATGTAATGGATTCAACCTGGATTCGAACTCGGCTCTGCGATTCCTCAATCCAAGCCGATATCCATTTCCACCGTTCCACACACACACACACACACACACACACACACACACACACACACACACACACACACACACACACACACACACACACACACACACACACACATATGGAACAATATTTATTGCTAAAACCAAAAATAACCATGACCACGTGATAAAAAAAAAATAATAAAACAAGCCAAACAACGGGGGGGTATGTACTTTATTGACCCCCACAAAAAAACTATTCTAATAACTAGCTTTTCCTATGTCTATTTTTGGTTCAATAAATTTTTCGTTTCCTTGTAGTTAGCGATAGCAAATTTTTCCTCCATACATAGAGAACAGAACTTATCACCTGCCTTACATTTATAACATTTTTTTTTAATATTTCCTATTTCACAATGGTGTCCTTATTATCTTCTTGTTTGATCTTCCATACATATGTGGACAGGCTAGTACTATGTTTATAGGTTTCGCTATTGAAACTACTGAGGTGATTGTAATATCGTTTTTTGAAACTCTTCTGGGTGGATCCTATGTAAACTTTAGGGTTCTTATCAATATTGTTCGATTTATTTCTTTGTATTTTTACTTCATAAACCACGCACTCTTGTTGGCACTTGCCCCGGAGAGGGCAGGTTTCCTTATTCCTACAATTACACTTGGGCGGTGCGTGGTTTGTCTTTAATTTTTGTTGTTTTCATGTGTTGTATTACTGTAAAAAAAGTTGATTTGGGGCCTAGTAGTTTGCCACGTTTAGGGTTGTGAGAAGTTTGTAAGAGGCTCTCTGTGGAAACTGTATTCTCTGTGTAAACCCAAATCTTTGTTTAATCCATTAATATGTTATTCTGTTTTGAAAATGTGTTTTAACTCGGCTTTACGTCATTCTAGTTGGCTCTTAAGTGAAGAGGCCAAAAATTCTCCGGAAGAGTGAATCCCACTTTTTTTATATTACATTTATTACATAACAAACACAACAATTACATATATTGGGCACCTCGACGTGCGATAATGGTTAGCAAGCTTGTCTTGCTAGAACAATTACGAGTGAGTTCGATCCTTACTGCGTGCCCCATACTTTCGGCCTTGTGCCACAACTAAGCTACGCTAAAAAACCACCACAGCAATTAGATATATTTTATTATATTACATAAGAAAATTTCAGAGGTCACAACTTAAGCACAAGCCAATGAAATGCTTACACAACTAGTTCCGTTATTACTACGTTTTTTTTATTTTTTAATAACCTTACACACACAAGCCGCTAGTGGCCCACTGGCGGGCCGCTGATGGGTCTCTAGTGGTCTGCCAGTGATTACAACGCCGAGGTAAACACGCTAGCGGCTCGACAGCGGGCCAACAGAGGTAAACGCTAGCGGCATGCCACCCAGTGGCAGATTGGTCGTTTGCGTGAAAGGGAAGTTGTTTTTCAAAAGGAAAGGTTTTCCTAGGATGTTGTTATGTCTTCAATGTATTGAATGAAGATAACACAATCAATGGCGTATATCGTTTGTCTTGCTGAAATAGGTAGTAAGTTGATAATCTAGAATTTTAGCTCTCTACTTGTTTCCTTCTTTTATTGACGATTCTTCAAATTCTCTTCTGGCGAGGTGTGTTTATCTCCACAAGAATTGTCTTTTCTTTGCAAGCTGCTAAAATGGAAAAAGATCCTCAATCTGTGCGTTACACATCTCAAAGTCATTTCAAAACTCGCAACTTAAACAGAAGTTACTGATGAACTGTCCAATCAATTATTTCCTTTGTCACCATTGCTTCTTGTAAAGGTTTTATATTGAACACGATGCTCTGATTACTTTTTATTTTCGATAATTCTTTTGAATTTGTTTTTTATGTTTGTTCTGCCTAGCGCTCCTTACAAATGTTTGTAAGCAAACACTGAGGCTAGTAAAAAGACAGCAACATGAGAAAGTGATCTCGCAACTTGTTAATAAATTACATTGAGCGTATAAACAGATATATATAACTATACAACGGCAAATATTGATTAAATATAAATTTACATATAAAAGAATGAAAATGAAGGCAAAAGATTACGGAAACGCTCTGACAAGCAATCATTTGGTAATGTTGGTTTAGACAAGTCCGGTTTTGTTTAGAAAGCATAAAACCGTAAAAGTAGAAACAAAATAGATTCACAATTGGTTTAGCCAACCTTTAACTGGTCGTGCAATATTTCTAATGATTAATTAATGATTTTTAAGAACTTCGGTCATTTTCCTTTTACTGTTGTTCACCACCCAGTACAAGGCGCACTCAAGGTAGAGGGTCAATGAATTAAGTTGTTGAAATTAGATAATAGTTAATTTGAAATTTGAAGCTGTTAAGATGATAGCGATCGGGAAAGCATCCCCTCGGGAGTCTTTTCCACAAAGTAGTGGCCATTGGGAAAAAGCTGTCCGAATTAAAATTCCTACTCACTAATTGTCTGCAAATAGAATTAAGATGGTTCGAACCTGTATACGTAGCATGGTGTTTTTTTTTTTTTTTTTTTAGCTGAAAAGGGTCTGACCTTGTAAAAGTAATGAATGTAGGTAATTAAAATAGTTGCCATGGAAATATAGAAAGAGAAACGAGAGGCATGCGACGTTTCATCTGTGGGATTCTCAAACCGAGGCTGCTGGGGAATGAGTGTTTCTTTTTATTATCGAGAAAATCATTTCCATTTAGATTTTCCAACCTAGTTTATTAGATGAGTAGCGTTGACTTCTTGCTAGCACAACCATCAACACTGCCAAATCACGTTGAAACATCGGTTCCCGTACGATCACCGAAGTTAAGCAACGTCGAGCGTGGTCAGTATCTGACCGCTTCGGTATACCAGGTGCTGTTAGGTGTTTCCAATTCCAGTTGGGTTTATTATATTCACTTATGTTGAAATACCATTGAGAAAGGTATCAGTTTTATCCACCCAGTTATGGGTTAAATAAGTAAGATTTCTATCATTAAACCATTATTATATCTAAAAAATTCTTACGATCTAAAAATATTTTCTGGCATTAAATAATCTGCAAAGTGTTGATAAGCCGTAGAAAACGAACCAAACAAACAATATGCCTGTCACATGAGTAACGTTTGCATATATTTAATCGATTTTGATTAGATTTTAATATATTTAATAGATTTTAATTAGATTTTAATAGATTTAATAGATTTTAATTAGATTTTAATAGTTTAATATATTTAATCGATTTTAATTAGATTTTAATATATTTATTATATTTTAAATTAGATTTTAATAGATTTTAATTCAATTTTAATAGATTTAATTATTTTCAACATTTCATATATTTGATAAAGAAGAAAGTTCCTTAAATCTGAAAGAAAAAGCAAATCAAAAAAGGATTTGATGAGATGAATGAAGACAAAAAAAAAACAGAAATAGCTAAGCAGAACAGTAACGGATAACGAAGGTTTCGTGGCTTCGGAGTTAAAATGAACAGTCGATTTACCCAGGCCAAGAAGATTAAGGAATGATGATAATGTAAAGGAAACGTACGGCTAATTTTTGACAAAACAAGATAAGGAATTTATTTACGAATGTACACGATTGAAGTTGTGCCAGTAGCTCGTTTCAAAAAAATAAATCAGATATTTTCAAGTGCGTAGTATTAAATTTTAATGAAGAGGAAATTTTCATACAACAGATTAAATTATCTGACCCAAAATAATATTCAGAAATGTTTAAAACAAAGGTAAGAGTTCATTACTCGCAGAAAGGATATATAGTTGCATACATTCAAAAGTAGACGAAGAGGGATAGTTTGAAATACTTTTCTTTATTGATTGTTGAAAAGAAAATTCTTTGAAGAACCGCGAGCTTGTTTAAAAGCCGATAATATAATTGGCGAGTAATTTGGCACTGGCGAAAATTTCAACGCTGGACACGGTGAACAGAAACGAAACCTTTCACACGACTTCAGACTTTATTAATTTAATCTTTCACCTCATTTTATATCAAAAGTAATTTCGCATAAGCTCACTACTTTCTTTTCTTTCTTCTTGGCTCAACGGCTAATTTCTGTAGAAACATGGTTTTCATTGGTCCCAAAACAATTTTACATAGGCTCGCGAATTTGTTTCCGTCTTATTCTCCTCTCGCCGATCAATTTCTGTGAAGGCAAGGTTTTCATTGGTCCAAGGAAAATTTCACATAGGCTCACGAATTCCTTTACGTTTTTTTCCTAAGTCCTCCGAATATGAAATGAGTGGGTAAAGAGATTTATAACTATTTTGCTTCACTATAGATAAAATTACGCACAAATACCCAATACGAAGCAGTTTCATCCGAATATTTTGTTCGTAAACTGATTTGTTCGACATGTGAAACGTTCGAGAACCGAGGTTGCTCTGTAATTTACTTTATTCGTTTTGTTGTCTTGATTGTTTGAATTTTCATTATCAGTTTTTTTTTGTTTTTTAGTTTTTCCCACTCGACTGGAGACGAATTTTTATTTTATTTTTCTGGTATAAGATTTAGTTTCACTTTCGGGTTTTTTTTTTTTACCCCGTTTCCCGTTTAAAACATTTTATCAGCCAAATTCTCTTTGCTTTTAAATTCAGTCGACGTACTATTTTCCGCTTGTTAAAATATATTGCTTGTCAGCAGTGGATTTAGAATAAAATTTTGATTTAAAAAATTCGTCGCATTGTAAGTCGATAAACTCCAACTGATATTTTTCTGCCACTTGCTCTGCAAATTAATTAGATAATTAGTGTCAAGGTGTTAAGTTCGCGGACTGAATGTGGCCCGGGAGTTGCTGTCCTATGCCTTAGAGATATTGGTGCTGCATATACAGTTTCATTAACCAAAGTACAGAGAACTTAAAAAAAATATAAATGTGGAAAAATAATGCCTAAAATTGTTCGTTTTTGATTCCGTCTTTCATTTTCAACAATTGTCTTTCTAATCCAGATTTTAATTTTTTCAACATATTTTTTTATTATTAATCTCGCTTCTTTTTTTGTTTCCAATAGGTACCATCTTGATCTCGCGTTACCGTTTTAACATGTACCTGCTTGAACACATTTGTCGTTTTTATTGCAACAGGTACATTTTTCTTCGAGATTTTTTCCATTGTTTTCAAACTGTGCATTTTGATCCCGTGTTACCTTTTCAATGTGCGACTTCTCGAATACGTTTTACATTTTCAAAATATACTTTATTGATCTTTGTTTTAACTTGTTTCATACCGTCAATTTTTTGATAGGTACCTCCTTGATACCGCTTTTCCATTTTTAAGCAGTGCCTTCTTGTTCCTGTTTTTCAAATTTTGAATAGGTGCCTTCTTGATCCTTTTTTTCATTTTTTCAACAGGTGCGTTACTGATCCAGTTTTTCCATTTATAAGAGGTGCCGTCTTGATCCTGTTTTGCCATTTTAAAGAGGTGTCGTCTTGATCCTGTTTTGCTATTTTTTCAGCGATACCGTCTTGATCCAGATTTTCCATTTATAAGAGGTGACGTCTTGATCCTGTTTTGCCATTTTAAAGAGGTGTCGTCTTGATCCTGTTTTGCTATTTTTTCAGCGATACCGTCTTGATCCAGATTTTCCATTTATAAGAGGTGACGTCTTGATCCTGTTTTGCCATTTTAAAGAGGTGACGTCTTGATCCTGTTTTGCCATTTTAAAGAGGTGACGTCTTGATCCTGTTTTTACATTTTTTTTAAAGAGGTGCTGCCTTGATCCTGTTCTTCCACTTTTTCTATTTTTAAGAAGTGCCGTCTTGATCCTGTTTTTCCATCTTTTTCTTAACAAATGCAGTCATAATCCTGATTTGCCATTTTTTTTTTCAAGAGGTAACTTCTCAATTCTATTTTTAACAGCTGCCTTACGTGCTATTTTGCACTCTTTTTTCTTTTTTTTCAACTGCACTGTTCTTGATCTCGTTTATCTACTTTTTTAACAGGTGCCTTCCTGATACCGTTTTTCTTTTTCTTGTTTATTGCTGCCGTTCCACTTTTATTCGTGGAACTATCCTATTCGCAATATTCAAATCTTGGACCCGGAAAAGTATGGATCCTTTGCCCACTCTTTAAAGGTCAGTCTATAATTTTAAATCCATCTTAAAATTTCCAACCAATTTAATGAAAATAATTTTAACAATATCTGAGTAAAAATTCTTGTGTTAATATCATTTTTTTATTTTCTTTAATCATTTCACTCCAAGAAAGGCGGAAATGCCGCTAGTATGCAAGTGGTTATAGGGAGTGAAAGTGAGAGAAAAGACTGGATATAGGGAGGAAAGGACAAAAGATGAACTGAATTCAAGAAAATAGAAAATGGCGATTGAGGTTGCATTTAAATTTCTGAAGATTGTAGTTATCAGGGAAGCAAGGAAGGGAGTTGCACAAGCGGGAAGTGCAAGAAAAGTGGAGTGGAAATAGCGGTTGTATTTAGCTATTTCAACAGTAAAAGGGTGGGACCTAGTAGCCAATATAGTATCGCGCTTCAATTCACGTAGTCGGGGAACTAGGGAAATACCTTAACACACACACACACACACATACATACACACACACACACACACACACACACACACACACACACATATATACACATATATATATATATATATATATATATATAATCATTGCCATCCCCTCGCATTCTTTGTAATGCTTTCTGTCTCGTTTCGGCGTCTATGATGACACTTGAGAGCAGCGTTTGATTGGGCTGATTGGATCTGAATCCCCTTAAACTCGACTTTGTTCCATCATAATGATGATCTTCAAACCTTATGGCAAACAATGCAGGTATTGTCGGCAGGACGATGAGGCAGGATGGCATAGTTGGCTTGCTTCTGCTGGTTATGATGACCTTTCAGCTGGTTCACATAACATACCCTCGACAACAGAATGCGCATACACACACCACATCTACAAAGCTGCCTATTATTGGGTAAATCAAAATTAGTGTCTCATGATTGAACTGGGCCTGCCTTTCCTGAGACATTTATCCTCAAAAGCGTTGCGTCTCTCTATGCATTCAGAAACATCTGGATAAGATGACAATATCCTGAAACAATGAAATAAGATGCTGGGACACTATTTACATTATTCGGACTATTGTCCTCATCTTTGTTGCCATATTTATCACAACGTTTCAGCCGTTGTACGCTCCGGCCTTCTTCAGGTGGTTAAGGACAATGGCACAGTGGATAAAGGCGTTGGTTAGATCCAGTGACAGGACCCAAAGAGTTGTGAGTTCAATACCTGGTTAAGGCAGTGGAGAACTTGGAGAAGGGAATTAACAGGAGATAACTGATAACTGACATCCATTAGACATGGCACGTGGAACTAGAACATTCTAACCCAGCGAGCGAAATAAAGGGTTCAGTTCGACATTTGAAGGCCGGAGCATAAAACGGCCGAAACGTTCTCATAAATATGGCAACAAAGACGAGGACAATAGTCCGAATAATGTAAATAGTGTACATAATACCTCATCTCAGAAATATAGACAGATAATGAAAGGCTGAAACATTGGGATAAACATGGCAACAAAGATGAGGACAATAGTCCGAATAATGTAAATAGTGTACATAATACCTCATCTCAGAAATATAGACAGATACTGAAAGGCCGAAACGTTGTAATAAATATGGCAACAAAGATGAGGACAATAGTCCGAATAATGTAAATAGTGTACATAATACCTCATCTCAGAAATATAGACAGATACTGAAAGGCGGAAACATTGTGATAAATATGGAGACAAAGATGAGGACAATAGTCCAAATAATGTAAATAGTTTACATAATACCTCATCTCAGAAATATAGAAAGATGTTGAGGCATCAATGGATTATAGTGAGAAACTGTGACGAGCTATTAGGGGTGATGGTGAAGGAGTACTTTTGAAATGTATATATACTGCAAACTACACACAGCAGAAATCTGAAAATATGATCAAAGCTGTACATAAAATTCTAATTATAACGATGTTTTTACTTAAATGCAATCCCATCACGACGTAAGCGATCACGACTCTCCACGCATTTCTTTTTTTATTATCTGTGAATTACTATAACTTCTTGTGAAAAACGTGTATATGAAATAAACTTTGAAATAAAGATATAAGAAAATTTCAAACATTTAATAATAATAATAAATGCTCTGTTACTACATCAGACATGGCTCTCATGGCTTATGAGCTTATCTGATTGAAACTGTTAATCCGATTCTCGGTACGATCACCGGTTAAGCAACGTCGAAGCTAGTCAGTACCCAGACAGGTGACCACTTCGCAATACCGGGTGGTGTAAGCTTGGATGTGCGGGTGGTGTAATAAATAATAGCTTGGAATTGGAAATCGGAGAGCCGAGTTCCAATTCCAGTTGAGTTCGTTAAATTCACCTACCCGCAAATACCCTTGGAAAAGGTATGAATCCACTTCATCTACCCCCAGCAGTGGGTTAATTAGTAGGACCTGTATCAGTAAATCATTGTTATCACCCCCAAATTATTACAATCTAATAATATTTTCTGGCTTTAAACAATCTGTAAATGGTTGATAAGCCGTAAAAAAACAAAACAATCAGTCAACCATGGAGATATTACTATTTTATCATTTTAAATGTTATTTTTTAGTGGGGGATTTTCGTTTATAATGCACTAGTCGGCTATGCTTGATCGGCGACGCACTCCGTTGCTGGGTCGGTCTAGAGCTCATTGGATCTAACGACGTTTTCTCCTGGAAATAGGGAAGCAGGTTCGAATCCTGCTAGAGAGCGCATTTTTTCTTTAATAAGATTTCTCGAATATTCAGGTCGGTAGATGAAAATAAATAAATTAATTTATTTTATTTAATACAATTAAATTATAGCGTATCGGTGTTGTGGGAGTAATGGTTAGCAAAGACAGGATTATTAATCATTACTTGGTGAACCACATTCAGTGCTCTAAACAAAATTCAACATTAAATAACTCAATAAGGGTTGGTATGACAAAAATCAGATCGAATTAACGTAATTTTAATTTTCTTAATTTAATTATTTT
Source organism: Acanthosepion pharaonis (assembly GCA_903632075.3). Taxonomy (NCBI): domain Eukaryota; kingdom Metazoa; phylum Mollusca; class Cephalopoda; order Sepiida; family Sepiidae; genus Acanthosepion; species Acanthosepion pharaonis. Next base: position 122,987 of record CAHIKZ030001695.1, read on the forward strand.
CATTCTATTTAATTTTACTGAATTAATTTAAAAAATTATCCCGTTTTTCATATATTTCATTGAATTATATTGGAGGAAAATGAATGACAAAGTGGAAAAAATTATTCTTGTGGCGTGTTTCGTCCTTTAAGACTTCAGAGGACTAAATTTGTTGGTGCGACTACACATGCGCACGAACGAGGGATGCTGGGAATTTTAAAATTTTTATTTAATATTAATCTAGCCGATTTCATTTAGATTCTTTTTCTTTTTCTTTCCTTCACTTTGGTTATTAGATATCTCGCATTGTTGTAATAGGAGATTTGCCAGGAATGATGAAATGTTGTAAGTGCAAGAGAGCAAAATTACTGTAGATGACCTTGAATTATATATATTCTAGGTCCTATACAGAATCTAGAGACGGATATGCAATGTGATAGGCTCTGAGCTGGCATCTCGTCTACAGTCACTTTCTCACAGACGTGATGTGGCTTCCCTCTCTTTTTTCTATAAATATTTCATGGCAACTGCTCTGACGAGCTGAGCTACTTTCACTGGTACACCGACCGCGTGAATTTAAACGTGCTACTAGGTTGTCATTTCGGTCCCTTCCTTTCACTGTCGAAACGGTTACATGTAACTGACTCTTCTACTCCAACAGTTTCTTCTCTCGCACTTCCCGACAGTGGAACTCCGTTCCTCCTACTTGCTTCCCTGATAGTTATAATCTTCAAATATTCAAATGTAATGTCAATCGACATCTTCTGATGCCTTGATCCTGATCTCCGTCCTTCTCTATATCATTTCCTCAAACACCCCTCTTTACTCTTGCTATCACTCTCTATAACCCCTTGCGTGCTAGTGGCGCTCCCACTTTGCTTGGGGTGAAATGCTTAAAAAAAATATATACTTTTCTTTTACTCTAACAGGTATCGGTTATGGTATGGTTATTTTGAGCAGCATCATTTCCATTTTTTACACGGTGATTTTATCCTGGGCTCTTTATTATCTCTACATTTCCATGCACCCTGTTTTGGCGTGGAGGTATTGCAGCAATTCCTGGAACACATGGCAGTGTTATGAGACTGTACCGAATTCAAATCGCACTTTCCCCTTTCAGAACGACAATAGAACATACCTGCAGCAATCACTTGGATTCAATAATTCAAATAGCTCGTTTCACCGCCACGCCATTTCTGCCTCAGAACAATTTTGGAAGTGAGTTAACATAATTGTATTTTCTTTTATGTTCGGATTTCTTTTTAGATGCACAGGCTTTTTATTTTCTCCTTTAAAAAAATTATTTCACCCAAAGCAAGGTGATAATGTTACTAAGGCGTAAGGGATTACTGCGAGTGAAAGAGAATAAGACTTTCAGAGAAGGAACCGGAAATCCAATCCTAAACAGGAAACAAAGGATAAACCTCTACTCCTGTTCGAAAGGCCAGGAAAGAGTGCGAACCGAACGATAGGCGAACCTATCTACTCCTCTTACGACCATACCACGTTGAAACAACGGTTTCTGTACGATCAACAACATCACCTGGTCAGTACCTTGAGATTTGGGCTCGTGAGGACTAGACCAGCATCGAATTAAGGATCATCAAGGCACAAGTCTGTTGCACTGGCCACGTCGTCCGCATATAGCAACATCGCATTTCCAGACGCCTGTGGCGCGGAGAGCTTCTATGCAGCAGATTTGCATCAAGACCGAACAAAGAATCACTACAAAGACATCATCAAAACTAACCTCCATTGTTGCAAGAACAAAACCAAAAGAGTTAAAGGAGTGAACTGCCGACTGATGGCGTTGGCATTGATGTGTCATTGTCCAGTTCACCAAGCATCTGAAAACTTCTAAGAGGTTCGGCGTCAAAATTTCACTACTTAAAGAGAACACCGCCATTATGCAACTGTGGTATTAGTCATAACCACTGACTTCCAGTATCCCCACTACTCCAGACTCTGCGCGTCCAGACTTAGTTTATGGAGTTATCTATAGATCAACTAATGAATTGCAAAACAAAGATTCTTCGGACCTGAAAAACAACCATAGTGTTATTCTTTCTTTATTACTTATAGAATTATTGTACAAGTACGTTAATTACGTTAATTAATTTTAAGTACATTGATAATGATACGGAGAATAGAATCGAAAAACCAAGTTCAAACTACAGCCGAGCTGTCTGCATTCACTTCATACTACTGTTCGTTCGTTCGGCATCCGTCTGTCTCTGGAGACGATAGAGTAGCGCGTTGTGCCGATGTCTTGCGACGTCGCTGGATTGTCCTCTCCAGTACGCTACGATCCTGGGCGGGATGTATGGAGAACCGGACGTCTAGTTTCCCCTCTCGGCTTTGCTAGCAGAGTCCAAAGGAGAAGATAAACCAATACAGTTTGGTACCAGCGCGGCTGCAGGAGTTGCCGGAAGGATACACAGAGTGCCGTCCATCCGCCTTAGGGGCTCCACTCCGGATTTGTGTAGGGTTTACTCCTTAGCCTTTCCTTCTCCCGAAGATTTCCACAAGGCAGTGGAGCTATTTAACCCATAGCTGGGTACATGGGCACCATGGCATGTCCACACACCGGTGGGCCTGCATACCGCATGTTAGGGGGGTGGTGACTCCTCCCCCATCCCCTGTAGTTTAGCCCGACTCCGTAAGGTGCTCGGTTGGCATGTGTCGCCACGAGGAGGCACTACATAGGGCTTGCTGATGGAGAGACTATATACTGGCAGGGGAAGACTTACGCACTTGGCTCCCCTTTTCGCATTTCTGCTAGCCAGCGGCGGTAACTGAAAGCGAGAAGCGACAAGCACTACCACTACAGACTACCACACTAGACGCATCACACTAGTGTAAAGGCATGAATAACCACTATAAACATCATGGCAGTTGGAGACCTTTTAGCCCCGTAATGTAATTCCTTTTGAGTGTTTGATAATCGGTGGTCAGGTAGCGTTCATTGCTACTGGCATCATTAACCTTTTCCTCATAAGGAAACATTCGACATTCATTGGCCAAGAAGTCAGTGCTACCGTAGGTTGAAATTTATAAAATCTCTATAAAGAGAATTTATCAGGAAAATAGGTTTCTCGTGTCCACTAATAGTTATCGTTCTTTCCAGTATTGATGGGGGTTTCCTTCCTAACCTTTTGTCTGAAGTGGTGTGGAATGCCATCATATCATTTTCTCTTCGAGTTACATGCGCTATCCATTTTATTAGTTGCTGCTATTGAAAGTCTTTCAAGTAATGTGGCTTCTGTTATTTAGTACAGTTTTTTATGATTGTGTAGCGCCAGTCTACAAATTTCGAAGAAGGATGGTCCTCGCTAAGAACTCCAGGCTTCCTTCTCTTGAAAGCATTTTTATTCATTGAATCTGAGAAAGCAGTTCTATAGAGCTAACAGTTTAAATATTTCTGAACGAGTTTGGTTCCACGCATGACATTCATATGAAGATTTCGATCTGACGAGGCTATTTAACAACACAAATCTATTTTTTAAGGGTTAATGGCTAAAACGTTGGGATAATAACTACAAAGATGAAGGCAATATTTTGAATGTAAATAATGATAACTCCTCATCCCAGAAATTCAGACAGAAGAGTTCTGATTAATCCTGACATTTTTATATTGTATGGAGGCAGGGTGGAGTAGTGGATAGTGGCTCGGATTGAGGAATCGGAGAGCCGAGTTTGAATTCCAGTCGAATTCATTACATTCACTTACGTGCTAATACCCTTGGGAAAGGTATGAATCCACTTCTTCTCCCTCCAGCTATGGGTAAATAGCAGAACAGACTGGGTTCTATAGCCTTGGATGGCAACTGGTCTAGGAGAAGGACAACTCTGAATTCAAAACCTGCGGAGGGTCGTTTGGAGACATTGTGGCACTTAGTGCACCAGGTCTCTGTATTCGGCCCTTCGAAAAAGTGTGGATGGTTCTGCACAAAGACTTCGCCACTATAATCAAATCATATGTTCTAGTGTCTGGGCCATATGTGCTGTCGGTTCCTAGGAACTGAGTTGCTTGACCCTCATACGTTGAATACAACGGGAGAGTCCACCAATTTGTAGTCAAATTTTTAAAGTATAACTGTTATCGCATGTCACGTGGCATCGGGAATCATATTGTAAGTATTGCTTTTAACTAAATATAAAGGATACATTATTTTTTCAATTTTTGCCATTTGGAGTCCAGTGATATGGCAGTACCTTAGAAAAAGATATTATTTAAAACATTTTAAAATGCTTTGGCATATGGCAAAAGATATTTTGTTTGTTTTTGTTTGTTTTATGTGCGTGTGTGTGTGTGTGTGTGTGTGTGTGTGTGTGTGTGTGCGTGCGTGTGTGTGTGTGTGTGTTGCGTGCGTGTGTGTGTGATGTGTGTGTGTGCGTTTGTGTGTGTGTGTGTGTGTGTGTGTGTGTGTGTGTGTGTGTGTGTGTGTGTGCGTGCGTGTGTGTGTGTGTGTGTGTGTGTGCGTGTGTGTGCGTGTGTGTGTGTGTGTGTGTGTGTGTGTGTGTGTGTGTGTGTGCGTGCGTGTGTGTGTGTGTGCGTGTGTGTGTGTGTGTGTGTGTGCGTGCGTGTGTGTGTGTGTGTGTGTGTGTGTGTGTGTGTGCGTGTGTGTGTGCGTGCGTGCGTGTGCGTGTGTGTGTGTGTGCGTGTGTGTGCGTGCGTGCGTGTGTGTGTGTGTGTGTGCGTGCGTGTGTGTGTGTGTGTGTGTGTGTGTGTGTGCGTGTGTGTGTGTGTGTGTGTGTGTGTGTGTGCGTGTGTGTGTGTGCGTGTGTGTTTTGTGTGTGTGTGTGTGTGTGTGTGTGTGTGTGTGCGTGCGTGCGTGTGTGTGTGTGTGTGTGTGTGTGTGTGTGTGCGTGTGTGTGTGTGTGTTTTTTTTCCTAAGTATATCTCAAAGTATTTTCTGACATTCATTTGTATCACAGCCAAATAATTTTATTTTTTTTTATGATTATCTATTAATCTTGTCCAATGTTATGAACATAGTATATAAAAGAAGTGTTGAGAAATACATGACTTGAAGTCGTGACTCTTTTAATCACTAGTTTACTGAAATATAGACAGATCCTGAAGGAGGCCTGATCGTACAATAGCCGAAACGTCGTGAATATGGCAATAAAGATATTGACAACAGTCCGAACGAGGTAAATAGTGTAAATAGTTACAATAAATCATCTCAGAAATATAGACAAAAGGATAGATACTTACCATCAGGAAAACAGTTGAAATTTCTAGGACAAATAATGAGGAAAGAGGGTTTGGAAATTTTGATACTCACAAGACAGATTGAAGGTAAGAGAGACAGAGGAAAACAACGCATAACCTACTTAGCGAGAATGAGTAAATGGATGGCGGAACAGGGTTTAGGAGAGATAACAAAAAGTCTATTAAGAGCTACAAAAAAGTGGAAACTAAGGAGAGCCATGATCGCCTACGTCCTGAAGGGACACGGGACATAGAAGAAGAAGAAGAAGAAGAAGAAGAAGAAGAAGAAGAAGAGTATGAAGAAGAAGAAGAAGAAGAAGATGAAGAAGAAGAAAAAGAAGATTATGAAGAAGAAGACTCATACAAGGAATCATTTTTTTTTTAAATTCTTTTAGTTTAGAAAGCAGAGAAAATGTGCCCATAGAAATTAATCAGACTCTTGGTTTAGCCATAATCAGAATATCTAGGGAGGAGGAGATGCGATAGGCATCAATAAACTACAGAACTCAAAATTAATCGCTGCATTCAAGTAGTGAATTAATGTTTAAACTTACCTTTTAAAAGTGCAACGATAATTCTTCTGCTGCCACTTAATTTAAAGACGATTTGATGTACGTAGCTCCTTATTTTCCATACAAACAATTATTTTTATTTCATGGGTGAGAGAAGAGGGGACAATTTCTAAGATATAATTAATATAGTGTAAAGATGGGAAAATAGAATTATACATTCAACATTTGAAGAGATAGAGAAACATAATAGCTAATTAAGTAAAACCTATACTATGGAATATAATATATTTCTCCATGTTTATTTTGGGATGTATTTTTCCACTCTCCTTGGACAGATCTCAGCGAGTTTGTGATTGGGTAATTAAGAAGGATGCCATGTTGGACGAGAAAAGTCAAGAAATGGCGATCAGTGTACAGGGATTGAGGCGTGTACAGTTAAACGTCCCGCACTCACTATTGCATGAGTGAAGCGAATACACTTTGTCGAATGAAGTAAGGTAACTGGTTGAGTGCCCCCCCCCCGCTCGCTAATGCATGAGCGCAGTGAATGCACTTGCAGGAGCAAAGTGACTGCACTCACGAGCTTGTAAGCAACCGGCTAGTTTGAAATAAAATAATGAGTTCCAGCGAAACATTAATTTTGATAATATTCGAAAGATCATATTAATATTTTTAACTTTCACATATTATTTGCCCATCCTGGGCACGACATTAAACTACAACCGGCAGCAAAGGCTTCTGATCGGGAGGTTTTGAGGATTATGGAACAACCTCTTAGTTGCTGTTGTGCCCAAGTTCACCCTGACCCGGGATAATAGCACCCGTTAGGGTCACAGTTATCGGTAAATAGTTAACCTCCAAATTTGGGTCAAAACACTATGAAAGTATAAACATTTTCATAGTAAAAAAATCAGCAATACGTTTTTGTAAAAAAAAAAAAAAATACTAGCAATGAATTTTTGAAAAAAAAAGTGCCAGCAATCTAGTTTTATAAAAGAAATTACCAATGCTCTCAAAAAAATTAAATTTCGACATTAAATGACCCATAAGGAGTTGATATGCCGCTAAACAAACATACTCAGATATTCCTATCATTTTCTTTTATTTTTTGGAATGTGAAATGTATCGAATATGTAAAACATTCTAATGGACAAAGTTGCTGTTGACCACTAATTTAAAGCGTGGGGGAGTTACAACTTGTTGCTGATGAAGATGAAGATTTTCAAAGTAAACAAATCCGACATTTTCAAAATATCCCCCATGCAAGGCAATAAAGCCACTAAGATACAAGGGGTTACAGGGTGTGGAAGAATTAGGAACAGAAACATTACTAATGAGCGAGAAGAGGAAAGAGTAATCAGGAGGACAGTAGATAGCGATTGACATTGCATTTAATTTTTTTTCAGATTGAAGTTGTCTGGAAAGCATACAGCCGGAAGAGAGTTTCACAAGCGAGAAGTGTTAGAGAAGAAACTGCTAGCATAGAATTTACGGCTATATCAAGCCAGCTCAACAGTAAATTGATAAAATCTCGACGCCAGTCAAGTACTACGCTTAAATTCAAAAAGTCTAGGTACCATAGCTAAGAGCGATATTTATTCTGTACAATACAGAAATGTGGCACAAGGCTGAAAAGGGGATTGGGGAAAGGACGGTCTTCTTCTGTCTTAACTATAACTTAGCTAGCCGCAAACACTGACCCAATCGTACGAAACAATATTCCTTTCACCAAAACAACACATTCATTCGTACCTTTCTTACTACAACCACCATAATACCTCTTTGTTTCTATGAAAATACTAATTAGTCCCCATATTTACAATTCGTGGTCTGTGGGGGGGGGAGAGGGGAATAAAACAACAATTCTAAAAATTAACCCCAATGAGTATTTACAATATGCATACAAAAACTATTTACAAGAAACTAAAGAAAATCAGATTAGTAATAAAACCCCCCACAATTACTAAAGCCATAAGTACCATAGCTAAGAGCTCATCCAAACAATTTACCATGAAAGTATTTATAGAAAAGGCACAAGGAGGCAATTTTACGGTAGTGGGAAAGTGACTGAAGCCGAGCCGCCAAATCAGGACCAATAATATTGCTGATCCTTCTTTGGATTTTATCAAGGAGTTCAAGATAAATAGCAGGGACACCGGAGCATATGTGCCGGTAAACATGGACGAATGGTAGACTTATAGATATGTAAGATAGATTCGGAAGAGAAAAAACTGTCTCGCACAAAACATTAGTTTTTTTTTAGCAGTCTTAGCAGTTGAACTAGCAATGGATTCAATACAGTCTTTCGATTTCATGGCAGCTGAGAACTATATATATATATATATATATATATATATATGAATCTTTTCACCCCAAGCAAGGCGAGAATGCCACTAGTGCTCAGGAGGTTGAAAGAGAAGACTAGGAATTGGGAGAAATGAGGAAAGGACAAAAGATGAACGGGATTCAAGAAGACAGAATATGGCGATTGATGTTGCATTTAAATTTTTGAAGATTGTAATTGTCTGAGAAGCAAGCAAACGGAAGAGAGTTCCACAGGCGAGAAGTGCGAGAAAACGAAACTGTTGGAGTAGAAGTGGCGGTTGCATTTAGCTATTTCAACAGGAAAAGGGTGGGACCTATATTCCAATCTAGTAGCACGCTTAAATTCATGTACTCGGGACAGCAGGGAAATAAAAAGTTCTTCAGAGCAGTAGCCATGAAAATATTTGTAGAAAAGACAGCGGGAAAGTCTCTTCACGTCTGTGAGAAAGTGTCTGAAGTGGAGATACTAAGTCATAGTTTTATATAAGTGTGTAAAAATTGTCCAAATGTTCGGTTTATCCAAGCGCTTTCTGCTATACTTTCAGCCATTATCAAAGGCGATTTTATAACAAAGTGAGAGAAAAAAGCTTGACGAGTAAGCAGAAGGGAGTTCCACTGTCGGGAAGTGCGAGAAAAAAAGACACTGTTGGAGTAGTTACATTTAACTAGTTCTACAATAAACGGTAGTACCTAGATGCCAATCTAGTAGCACGCTTAAATTCATATAGTCGGGACACAAGGGAAAAAAAGTTCGTCAGAGTAGTTGCCATGAAAATATTTGTAGAAAAGACAGAGGGAAGGCACAGTGAGAAAGTGAGTGAAGTCGAGATATCTAGTCAGGATCGATTACATTACGGATCTTCTATAAAGAATATCATAGGTAAAGATATAAAAAAACAAGACAGAAAATGTTGATCTGCTTAGCTGTAGTGTGTGTGTGTGTGTGTGTGTGTGTGTGTGTGTGTGTGTGTGTGTGTGTGTGTGTGAGAAAATATGTGATCCAATAAAATTGAAAAGAAGGTTTGGGGAATAAAATCTCATAGGTGAGGTGTACTGAACATGTTTTCAACCTACCGGATCCTGTGACTGAGTGAAGCAGAAAGTGGAAGAGGTTTTATTGCCTCTTCTTTTTATAGTCCTGAAACAACGCCACCTATCGGCTTCTTCGCAGGCAAAGACTAATGCAATGCAATATTTATCATTTATCAATTTATAAAAAAAATAAATATGAAAAGTTTTATTCATAAATTTACAAACATTTGCTAAATTATTAAAATATGTGAACCAACTGTAAAGAAATCCTTATCATTTACCCTTTTATAAAGGTTAAATCGATTCGCAATTAACCAATATTTTGCTACCGATTCCAATAAGCAATATAATAAATAAATAGTTTAACTAAAGAATCTAATAAATAAATAATGTTTATTACTTTTGTTATCAGTTCACAAGAAAAAAGAAATTGCATAAACTAACTTTCAAATATTTAAGTTTTATTAAAATTCTAATCTTTGTTTTTAAAACAATAAATATTGCCGAGGAGTGAAGGTAGTTAAAAGCGGTGTCACGGAGAAAAGCGTCCTTTTGACACTGTTTTCTTTCCTAGTAGGGGTGGATGCGGTGACGAAGATCCACGTTTTCCCATTGTTCTTTGCTCTAATATCCTTAATAAATCAGTCAAAATTTAAAAAAAAAATGTTTTTATATATAAGGGTGTTTCATTAAGACGGATCAAAATCAGAAGTAAATAAATCCGTGTTATTGGTGAAAATTCATTTATTTCTCTATTGGATTATGTTATTTAAGTCATGGCAATTATGTATGAAAAGTAATATCGTCCAAATGTCCGCCAAATCTGCAAGAAAAAAATCATTAGACGCTTAAACGTAATTTACATTTAAAGTCGGTCCAAGTTATTTGAACACTCTTTAATTTAAAAACCTTGTCTTTATTATTCATGTAAGATATTATTCTACTGTATATGCAAAAAAGACATGACTAATTAATGAAACCATTATTTTTTTTTTCATCGTTTCACAAAAGGCATCATGTATTAGAGATAACATCTGGTGCAAGCAATATGGGGAGCATTCGTTATCCGTTACTGTTGTGCTTAGCAATTTCTTGGATTTTTGTCTTCCTCTGTCTCATCAAAGGCATCAAATCCTCTGGAAAAGTAAGGTTTTTTTTTTTTGTTTGATTTTTTTGCTTTTTCTTTCTGAATTAAGAAACTTTCTTCTTCATTAAATATATGAAATGTTAAAAAAATAATTAACAACTATTAAATATTTGCAAAAGTTTCTCGTGTGACAAGCACATTCTTTGTTTGATTCATTTTTTACGGCTTATCGACCCTTTGCAGTTTATTTGAAACCAAAAAATATTTTTAGCATTTAAGATTTTTTTTAGATAATAATGGCTTACTGATGAAAGTATTACTAATTAACTGGAAGTGGAACTCCGCTCTCCGATTTCCAATTCCGAGCTATTTATTCATTACACCACCCGCACATCCAAGCTTACACCACCCGGTATTGCGAAGTGGTCACCTGTCTGGGTACTGACTAGCTTCGACGTTGCTTAACCGGTGATCGTACCGAGAACCGGATTAGCAGTTTCAATCAGATAAGCTCATAAGCCATGAGAGCCATGTCTGATGTAGTAACAGATCAGTTGTTATTATTATTATTATTATTATTTATCAAAAGTCTTTTAAATTTTTATATCTTTATTTCAAAGTTTATTTCATATACACGTTTTTCACAAGAAGTCATAGTAATTCACAGATAATAAAAAATGGAATGCGTGGAGAGTCGTGATCGCCTATGTTCTGATGGGATATTGCATTTAAGTAAAAATGTTGTTATAATTACTGAAGTGTAGAATTTTGTGTACAGCTTTGTTCATATTTTCAGATTTCTGCTATATCTGTTTTGCAGTATACATTTAAAAAGTGCTCCTACACCATCACCCCTAATAGCCCCTTACTATTAATAATGATGATTTATTCTGGAATAAATATCTGCGCACACATACGCATACATATCTGTATATATGATGTCATGATGTATGTGTATTTATGTTCTGATGGGTTTTCCTCTATGGTACCTTTACTGCAGGCAAAACGTTTTGGGCCCATCCTGCATTTCTTTAAAAAGTACGCATTAAAATAACATATCTTTTACTTCTTAAAGTAAAGTTTACAATTTTACTACTCCACAGTGTATTTGCTTTGATTTTTCAGTCTTTCTCCAGGTTCCACTTCCTACCAAAAAGTTCAAATTTGGATTCGTCTGTCCACAATATATTTTGCTAAATTTTGAACATTTTGGATGATATATTATATTTTTTCACCATTAAGCCATCAGTAGACATTTTGAGATTGTCAACAGTGCTGAAAATTTGATTCAGATGAACGGAATAATGAAAAAAGAAAAATATCATTCGATTTTACAACGACATGCTATACCATCTGGTTTACTTTTGTGGGAAAAATTCACCTTTCAACAAGACAACGATCCAAAATACTCTTCTAAAAAGGAACAAAATTTTGGAAATTATGATTTCACCTCGCTCAAATTGAATTACTATGGGATGAATTGCATTGTAGAGTTCGAAGGGAATACCCAAAGAATGAGAGTGAGCTTTTTCCGTGCTTGAAGAATACTTCGGAAGGTCTGTCGTCTACTTTTTTCAAAAAATGTTGGAAAGAATGTCAAGAATTTATAAAGCAGTAATTAAGACAGGTGGTGGATTTATTGACGAAAACAAAATATGATGCCGTTGCATGATAATCCTTTAGAGTTAAGTGCTTATTTTTGTCAAAATAAAAGCAATTACGCTTTATTTACTGAAATTTTATCTTTTATTTTAAAATAATGAAAAAAATATCTCATTTTAAGCAGTTTTTAAAGAAATGCAATGTTTCCCCAAATTTTCTGCCTGTAGTGTATGTACCGCTATGTAATCTGCATCTACCACGTCATTGTCGCTATACGAACAGACGATAAGACCAAGATTAAATGTTTTACATTTAACTAATAAAACAAATTTTGCAAATAAAACTTAATTTTTCGAAATTTCATGAAATTAAGTTGGTGAGGGGGTTAACATATGCAAAAAATATTTTTATCAAGATTTAAAAAAAATATTTCAGAAATAATTTCATTTATTTGTAAATAAGTCCTGAAAGTTTCATTAAATCCGACATTTATTTGATTTTTGCAATAATTTCAAAATCAATGTTTTTTTTTGTTTTTACTGGAAGAAAGGCACTAAAACACCCGTAGTAATCTTAAGCCGATCGCTAACGCAGATAAAACAATATTTTAACCAAAATTTAGAACGTGCTACAAAAGATTAAAAACATTAATAAAATAATAAAAAAATACTTCGGTCTTTCCCTTTAATAATAACATAGATATTTCGACGATAAAACTTTGTTTTTATGAAGTTTGGGGCCTGTTTTCATCATGCTATGAGTAAATCGGTCATAGATTTACTTCTGTATTGGTATCAGTTATCTTCCCTTAGCAGAGGTGTGAATGTGGCGTCGAGAAGGGGAAATATTTTTCTTCCTTCACCGTCAGACACATCGCACGGATGCGCAGTATTTCTCTTTGCACGGAACTTCACGTCATGACGACATGACTGCTGCTTCTCCATGCTTCCTTTGCAGGAACAAATCGTTCCCACAATCACCCACTGAAGATAGGAGCATTGTTATCCCTCTTTTGAAAGAGAGCGCGCGCTAGAGTGAGTGAGAGAGAGAGAGAAAGAGAGCGCGTGTTAGAGAAAGAGAGAAAGAAAAAGAGAGAGAGCGATAGAAAGAAAGAGAAAGAGAGCGCGCGCTAGAGACAGAGAAAGAGAGAGTGATAGAGAGAGAGGGAGAGAGAGAGGGAGAGAGAGAAAGAGAGCCATCGCTAGAGAGAAAGAGTGAGAGAGCGATAGAGAGAAAGAGAGAGAGAGTGATAGAGAGAGATATTTAGAAATGGAAAGAATGAGTAGTCTAGTGACGAGAGTTGTTCTGACTAGAGTCTATCCGGAAAAAAACTCCGAGAATGTTACTCTCCTCTAAAATCTTCTTATTTTTTTTTTATTTCACTTCTCTTAATATTTTTGATCAATCTGCCATTTTTATCTTCTATGGAAATTAAACTAAAATCCGTCAATGGTTCAAGATGTTTAAAAATATTTTCTCTCTCTCTCCCTCTCTCTTTTAGGTTGTCTATGTTGCAGCCACATTACCCTACTTGCTTCTGACGATCTTACTCGGGCGCGCCGTAACCCTTCCCGGATCAAAAGATGGATTACTTTATTATATGTTGCCCAAATGGGAAAAACTCAAGGAATTTTCTGTAAGTAGTTTCATTTTTAACATTTGGAGAAAAAAATCAAAATGATTAATATCAAACTCTCTCACACACACAAAAGAAAAAAAAACAAACATTTGTCACATTTATAAAGAAGCGATTATGAAAATAAATGTGATAACGTATGTGCTGACATCACGGATAGACTTAAGGAGATGCTTAGAATTTAAATTAATGACGAATATGGAAGTACCGTAAAGGAATTCTTTTGGTAAAAAAAAAAAAAAAAAAACACCCTACGAAAACAAAAATAGTTCAAACAAATGTTTGAGGTAAAAATAAGTTAGTGGCATGGGAACACAACAAAGACAGACGATACAGAGTTTAAAAAACATACGAAAATTTTAGTCCTAACACACACAAAATGAATTTGCAGGCGTTAAGTGCTTTGTGTGCCAAATGATGGCCAATAACATGCACATCAATGAAAATCAAATCTGCCTTTTTACAATTAAATTTTATAATACTGCAAAGAAATTCCCCAGAAAAGAAAAATACATAAATTGAAGAAAAAGAGAAAATACTTCTCTGAATAGTTTTCAAAGAATAATGTCGTACAATTTTCGAAGCAAAGTTCGTGGTAACAGCGACGAATAGATCGAGCATATCAGCCGAAGATTTTTTCCTTGATATAGAAGCGACTTTTATGTTCCTTTCTCATCTGGTGATAGTCAAATTTCTTCTGCTTTGTTTTCTTTTTGGACTGATGCGACCTGCGTTCCTGGAACAGCTCCAAAAATGAAATCCAAGCCCCCATTAAATAACCTACAGGTAGGCTCCAAATACACTTCTCGGGATTTGGAGGGAAACACTTTTGAAATTTGGAGAAAAACAATGGCTGTTTTCCCAGAAATCAAAATGTACCAAAAATCTTTTTTAAATTTAAAAATTAATCAAGAGCCCAACGCATCATCTGCTTTCTCTCTGAAGGGCAAACAATTCACTTTTATATATATAAAAGTGAACATAGAAATCAACACTTAGAGGCGACAGTCTGTTTCATGCTATATGCAATCGTCAGGCCACTATTGCATATAGCATGAAACAGACTGTCGCCTCTAAATGTTGACTTTATGTTCACTTTATATTTACACACGCTCTATCTCTG